>PVLA01004900.1:0-77078 GCA_004027455.1 Hydrochoerus hydrochaeris
ATATAGAACTCCAGCCAGCTACAACCCAAACAGATCTACACCCAGACATATAATAATCAGGATCCCAGAAATCCATCACAAGAACAGAATATTAAAAGTGGTCAGAGAAAAGAAACAGATTACCTATAAAGGAAAACTCATCAAAATCACAGCAGACTTCTCAATGCAAACCATCAAATCAAGAAGAGCTTGGAGTGAAGTCTTCCAAGCCCTGAAAGAAAATAACTTCCAACCCAGAATGATGTACCCTGCAAAACTGTCTCTCAAAATTAATGGAGAGACAAGATATTTCCACAACAAAGAGGAACTGGGGGTTTGTGACCACCAATCCAACCCTGCAAAGAATACTGAAGGACATTCTAGAGAGAGAGAAGAAAACCACCAGGGTTCCAGGAATAATGGCAGAAAGGCCTCAAAGAAAGGGGCAGACAGTGGAGTGAAGGAGAAAAGTAAACAAATACCAACAGAAAAATAGCATGGCAGAGATAAAACAGAGAAGATTGGTTATATCACTGTTTTATCTTGACTGATTTTATTTGAATCTGGTATGCTTGAAAGTGTCAAGTCTGAGAGTAGGGGCAACTACTCTGAAGATGACAGGATTCAATAGGATACCCATTCTGGTTTGATTGTTAACTGCCTATAATGTCTCCAATGTTTAGATTTGATTAATAGTGTAAAGCAATGCTAAGTTTATATTATATTTGACGATATAGACAATTTTATTGAAAATAACGAGACATCATAGTGACTACTGTAGATCACCTAGTGTTGTGTTTCTGTATATTCTTTTCATTTCGTGTTTCTCTAGGAATTTGTATTGCTGACTTGTTTTGATTTGTTTCTCCCTCTAATACAGAAAGGCTAGGAATATGTGTAGAGACTTATACATGTGTAGAACTTCTAAGTAGTTTAAGAGAATGGATTATAATTATTGTAAAGAAAAAAAAAAGGAAAAGAGAGTATTCTAAAGGATATAACTGTATATATGTTTGAGTGTGTGGAATTAATAACCATGTTGCTAAAGTTTTAGTTGGATGGATGAGCAAAACTGACTGCAGTCTCACTGTTTGGATGTCCACTTTGTGGACTTTACTTTTGAAACTTGAACAACGGCATCTAAGAGGAAAGCATGTAATAATCAACTAGTGATTTTTTACTGGTTATTATTTTGTTTTGTTTTTGAGATTTTGTATTGTTTCTACCCTCTTTTTGTTTCAAAATTTTTTCTTTAAATAAAAATTCTTTTAAAAAAAAAGGAAAAGGAGGAAAAGAAAGTGCTCTAAAAGAGATAACTGTATGTATCCTTACATGTGTAGGATTGATAACCATGTTAACTAAGTTTTTGTTGGATCGGTGAACAGAACTGGTTGCAGCCTCACTGTTTGAATGTCCACTTTGTATGCTTTAATTTTGTAACTTGAACAACTATATCCAAGAAGACAATATATAATGTATCAAATAGTGATTTCTTACTGTTTTTTTTGAAATTCTGTAGTTTCTACCCTTTTTTCTGTTTTGCTCCCCCCCCTTTTTAAATAAAATTTTTAAAAAATTCAGAACAAAAACTACCAATGAAAGCTATGTTCAGTGGCACACACAGGCAACCAAGAACTTAAGAAGGCTGAGGCAAGAGGACCACAAATTCAAGTCCTGCCCAGGTAAGTCAGACTTTGTCTCAAAAAATTAATTAAATTAAATGGGCTAGGAGTAAAGCTCAGTAGTAGAACACCCCTATATTTCATCTCAGCATTGCCAAAAACAAATCTACCTGTGCAAAGTAGTCTGAAACTAATTAGGTCAGGCTGTGAAGCAATTTATGTCCTGTAGCAGTGAAGGTAAATATTTTAGAGCTTTCAATCATACAAACAGCCTGTCCTGCATGTGTGCCATAGATTCATCACTGCAGCCCTGAGGTACCACCATAACCACAGAGCAATCAGCCAGCAATCAGTGGGATTGAATAGCTGATGTAGTAATAGTAAGGCAGCCCTGCTAAAATCACTGGCATTCTGAGTAAAGGTGCACATGCTCAAGGCTGCATCCTAAGCGAAGGAACCTCAAAGACATCTTTTGCAGGGGGAAAATAATTAAAGTAGCTACTTCACTGAAGGCAGAAAAAAGTAACAAAAACAAGTACTAGGGTAGGAGAGACTGGATTCCACAGTTGCTACAATATATTTTCCAAAACTTCTAGTTTTCAACAAAAAACTTTCAAGACATACAAAGAAACAGTAAAATGTGACCCATAAACAAGGAAAAAAGCAAGCACCAAAAACTGCTACAGGAAGGCCCAAAGAGCCAATTTAACAAACAAAGGTCATGAAACTGCCACTATAAACACAAAAAAGTAAAGAAAGCCATGTTTAAAGAAATAAAAGCACCATGATGACAGTATCTCACCATATTAGGAATGTAGAAGAAAAATTACTTTAAAACACAAACTCCAGAGCTACAAAGTATAATAACTGGTATAAAAACTGAGTAGAGGGGTTTAACTGTAGTTCTGAACTGGAAGAAGGAAAAACCAAAAAATCAAACTATGCAACCTGAAAAACACAATTTGGTAAATTAAAAAAATAAGCAGAACCTCAGAGAAATGTGGGACACCACTAAACACATACACTAAATGAGATTATCAAAAACCAGAAGAGAGGGGAAAAAAGAGCAAAAAAAAATTTTTGGAAGAGCTGAAAACCTTTCCAAATTAATGAAATATTAATTGAAAACAATCCAGAAAGCCCAACTCCAAGCAAAATGAACACAAAGATATATCATACTAAAAATACCAAAACACACAATGGAAAACATTTTGAAAACAGAAACCTAAAAAGTTTGTCACACAAGGAAATTCCAATAGCAGTAAAAGTCTCATGGGAAACACTGGGGGCTAAACGACACAAAGTTTTACAATATTCGAAATGCTAAATGAAAAAAAAGTGTCAAACACTAGCCATACCCATCAAATGTGAAGGTGAAAATGTAAATATTACCTTGCAGTAGCAACAGTTTGCTAACGTGTGTGATGGTTAATCTTCACTATCAACTTAACTGGATTGAAAGATGGCTAGGAAATTGGTAAAATGTACTTCTGTGAATCTGGGAGGGCATTTCCCAAGGTGACAGGCATGTGAGTCAGCAAAGCCTGAATGTGCACAGTATCATCCAATAACCTGGGGGCCCCCAAAGAAAAAAAGTAAACAAGGAGGGGGATGGCACTCACATTCACTCACGTGTTCAACCTTTCTTGAGCAAGAGCACTCTTTTGCTGGTGTCACTGCCTCAAATATCAGGTTCTTAATTCTTGAGACTTTGAATATGGTCTAGCATCAGTGACTCCAGTCTAAGTCCTGCATCACTGTTACAAGCTTCCTTCTTCTTGGACTAATCAGCTATCAGTTTCCCCAGCTATGGTGGGGCTGTTCAGCCTCTACTCACACAAGCCAATAAAATAAATCCCCCTAATAATTACACATATTGGTTCTGTTTCTCTAGAGAACTCTGTCTAATACATGGTATTACTCTGACATCAAAGCTGAAAAAACAGAAGAGATTAGTTGAGTATCATTTGAGCTGAAGATGTTCTGCTTCCAAGGACATCATTAAGAAAGTGAAAAGATAATTCAAAGGATGAGGGAAAATATTTGAAATCATATCTGACCCAGAACTTATAAAGAATACTGATAACTGCTTCATAAAAAGATAAATTGAACTGTTAAAATAGAAAAGGATCCGAATAGGCATTTCTTCAGTAAGATATAAATGACCATAAGCACATAGAAACATGTTTGCCATCATGACAAACGAGAAAGATGCAAGCCAGTATGGTGAGAAACCACTTCACATCCACTAGAACAGCTCTCATCAAACAGACTGATGCAGGAGTCCCTCGTATCTGCAGAGAATTCATTCCAAGACTTCCCACAGACACCAAAATCTGAAGATGGTCAAGCCTTAGCATATGCATCTAATTTACTCATGTCCTCCTTCACACTTTTAAACATCTTAACTACAATCACCAACACAACGCACAAGCTATGTAGATCCTTTCTATTCTTTCTCATTGAAGGACAAATGGCAACAGTTTGTACAATATATGATGTAGACAAAAAATTTTAATAACCCCTGACTTGTTGAATCTGATGTGGGACCTGCAGATAGACAGCTGTCCTAACAAATGTGGAAGAATGTATGGAAAAACTGGAAACTTCTCACACTGCTCCTAAGAATGTAAACTGCTGTAGCTAATTAAAACAATCTGAGAATAGGTCACAACAATAAAGAAAATCACCATAAGGCCCAACAACGTCATTTCTAGGTACAGTATAGAACAAGAAATAGAAATATGTATATCCACACAAAATTTTGGAGGTCCATGCTAATAACATGGACCTCCAAACATAGAAGCAATCCTAATATTCACCAACTAATAAGAGAACAAATACAAGGAACATTATTAGCAATGAAGAATAATTACTGGCAATGCTATATTATGGACACTGAAAGCATACTAAGTGAAAGAAACCAGCCACATAAGATAGTTTATGACCCCACATATACCAATTTTCTAGAATAGGCAAATGAACAGCAAAATTAGTTTAGTGGCTGCCTACAGCTAGTAGTATTGGGCAGAATAAACTGATTTGAAAGAAACACTAATTTCGTTAATGAACATACATGCAAAAATCCTAAATGAAATTAGCAAGCCAAATCTTAGCAGCCTATAATTAAAAACACATTCTATCAAGTCTATCCTAAGAATGCAGGAGCAGTTCAACATTATAAAATAAATAAATATAATCCATCATCTGAAGAGATTAAAGGAAGAAAACTGTCATGATCTAAAAGATGCAGAAAAAGTTAAGTAAAACTCAATGCTCATTTATGAATTCAAAAATAACACAGAACATTACAAATAGAAGAAAACTTCAACTTTATAAATGTATATATAAAATCTAGATCAATTTACCATCCTTAACTGCATGGTAAAATTAGTTCCCTATAAGCACAGAAAAATATGACTTCTGTCACTATTTCTATATTATAGTCAGTAAACTAGGACAAAAAAATATCAAGGGCTATGAAAGAAGAAACAACTGAAATTCATTAATAAACTGTCTTCACAGGAAGTCTCTCATAATCTGAAAAAATTTAATTAGAATTAACAGTGAATCTTTCCAGGTGGTTAGATATAGGACCATTGAATTGGGGGAGAAAGTGAATTTTTAGTCAATAAACAGTTTATCATAATTTAAAATTTATATTACTTACAAAAGCAAAAATTAAAAAAGGAGGGTGTCTATGAAAAACTGCAACAAAATACATGCCAGGCCTCTATGCAAAATATTTCAAAGCTTAACTGAAATATTACAAAAATACATAAGCAAACATGCCTATCTCTTAGTAAAAAGATGTAATGTCATACAGGTAATTTTTTCCTAGTTCATATTTAAATTCACTATAACTTGAATAAAAACTTATGTTTATTATGAAATCTGTAGAGAAGAAAGGACCATGAGGCAAGACTTTAATTAATCCAAAGGAAAATATGAAGGAACTGTACCTGGCCAAGTGTCAAGACTCACAATAAAATTCAAGCAAGGTAGTCTAGTCTTACTACAAGAATATACAAGTAGACCAACAGAATGAAATTTAAGTATAAATATTAATACACATGCACCAGAAATAAAAATATTTTTTAAGTTTGACATTAAAACAAAAAAAGTCAATGAAAATATAATCCAGTTCATCATTATCAAAGAAAATATAAATTATAATGTCAAAAATATGATTTTAAACCAGGATATTAGCAAATATTTAATAGGTGTGACAAAATCAAACACAGTTTAGGATGAAATGCAGTAAGAACCTAAGGTGCTGGTGGGCATGTAAACTACTTTGGAAAACAAAATGACCTTGTCCTATAAATCTGAAATGTGTCATTTCTGAGATCAAGCAACCTCATCCTAGATAAAACACATCAAAGCCACCACTTCCCCATACACCAAGAGACAACAGAGCAAGGTGACAGCACTATTCATTATTAGACCAAAAATTCAGAAACAGTCGATCAAAAAGAGAAACGAAGGGCTGGGGATTTAGCTCAGCGGCATAAGCACCTGCCTTGCAAGCACACGGTCGTGAGTTCGATCCCCAGTACCGATTAAAAAAAAAAAGAGAGAGAGAACAAAATACTAGTCTATTTGCCAACAAAATACGACAAAGCAATGCAAATAACTTAAACATACCCTCAGATGTCATGGAATAATTTAAGAAAGATAAGTACATAAGTTTGAGAGGAGAAAACCAAAATATAAGACACTGCCCAGACATTTTTATAAAGCTCAAAAATATGTTGCTTAGGTATATGCACACATATGGTAAAATTACTTTATAAAATAAGTAAGACACTCAAAACCCAGATTAAGATCAACTCAAGAAGGAAAATAACAAAATGCATTTGCGGATTGTGTAAGAGACACATGGTATTTGTTCTATAAACTGACTAGTGTATGTATAAGCATTCATTGTATTTTTCTTTAAAATGTATGAATATTTTATATACCCTTTAAAAGTTTAATTTAAAGCCTAAACTTTTAATTTAAAGTTTAAAATTTAAAGTTTAAAGGTTTGTTTTAAAACTTTCTTTTTTTTAAAATATCAGACAACCTATTTTCTGGCCCAATCTCTGTTACAATTTAGGGTCTTTCCACAAAACACAAAGGTATCTTAAATATCACTTTGCCTATCAAAAATAATTTATTTTTTAATGGTCATTTTTACCATTGCCTTTAAGAATTTTATCTCAGTTAATAGGTCTTTCCCTCCTAATATTTTCTATTCTTATAAATTAAAACAGCATAACAAAAAAAAATCATTGGGGTTGATTTGCATTTCTTTTATAAATTTCACAAAAATATATATCAACAGTAATAAGTTTCTTTCATTATCTGTTTCTTTCATTATCCCTTTTTTTTTTTTTTAATTGGTACCAGGGATTGAACTCACAACCACATGCTTATAAGGCAGGCGCTTAAGCCACTGAGCTAAATCCCCAGTCCCTCATTATTCTTTTTTAAAGTAAGAGTAATATAGATTCTCACTTATTCAAAGCTATTTTAACTTTGTATTGACTTTTGTTCTTCCCAAATCTGAAAATGTTCATAGCTATAACTTATTTTTAACACATTTACCCAAAAATGAATAAAATTGAATAGATACCCTAATGGTAGAGTTATAAGTCAGAATAACTTGACTGGAAAGCAATATAAAACACTTCATATGAATATTAAAGACTTATTCATAAAGGTATTGCTACAGCATTATTTGACAAAAATGGGAAAAATATTTAAACAGTATTTGCCAATCAATAAAACAAAGTACATGGGATGCTATAAAGAAGCAGTGATATGTCAAGCAAAAATTAAATACAAAATCAAGGTGGTAATTCCCATTTCTGTTACTATACCTAAAAGTAACACATGAGCAGTAAGGAAGACATCAAAACTAAGGACAGACTGCACTCGGGGGAAGGGGGGTTGGGGGTTCCTTTCCCAGCTCTTTCTGGGTTTTACAAAGTTCTCATTGGACACGTGCTCATTTCATAATCCAGCCTTGCAGAACCAAGGCACAGCAACAGAGTAAACGAATGTGTGCTGACAAGTTTTGTCTGTTTGTTTTTGTTTTTGTTTTTTTACCATTTTAGTAAGCATAGGTTACTGTAGAATTTTAAATTCTAACTTTTTTCTAATATAGCATTAAATAATTCTGAGTGAAGTATGTCAAGATAGCTTTGCAAAACAAAAAGTAAACACATATAGCTAAAGAGCAGCATTTCTTGAAGAATTTTCTAACATAACTGAGGCAAAGAAAGGAAATACAAGACAAAGTATTTTGCTCTTACTAAGTGAGAAAAATAATACTATTTATATATTATAGGTCCAAAGACTTCCTTGCTTTCATTTCATATACATAGGAAATTATTAAAGAAATTTAAGAAACCTACACCTCACAATTATTTTGATTTGAAGGAAATAGGAGACAAAAACAAGTTTCAAAAGGGAAGTGTTCAGATTTCAAAGAAACAAGGCTATTAATTTCTAGCTGTAGTAATAATATTTGAAACAGATGTCTATCTACACTCAAATCCAAACTGGATCATGGCTGACACAGTTTAATAAAACTTTAATTAAGGTTCTGCAACACTGTAAACTGATCATGTCATGCAACCAAGCACTTGCTTAATATTAACATCTCTTCAAGGCCTAGTACTGCTAAAGTTAACTTAGACTTTTCACAACTAACATCATTCAAAAAGTAAAAATATACAATTTATCCTCTTATTTAACAACATAAGCTTTTTTTAGAAACAAGCATTTGAAAAAGAAATGAAAGGATCCCAAAATGAGTAACAAAGGAAGAAAATAACCTTTTTTCTAAAGAGGTCCTCATTTCTAATTAGATACATATTGATATGAACACTTATGACTTAAAAATGTCTACTATTGAAAACACTTTATAAGAAAATAACTCCTTGTTAAAATTAACCAATTAGCTTTGCAAATTTTCCTCATTCTAATTTAGGACAATCTCATGTAAGGAATCTGTGTGTAGGCTCAGGGTCAGTGCCACATGAAGACACGTGAAACAGACAAGACTAACATTTACTGAATGATTATTACGTGCTAGGTGTAACGGAAGGTACTCTACTGAATCGCCACAACTTCCTTGCACATACTAGGCAGCAGGGCCAGAATATACACTCCAGCATCTGCTTCAAATCCAGTATAGTATTAGTCAAAATGAAAAAAACTGTTTTACTATTTCACACCCCAAAAGTATTTTTAAAACAAACACAATCAATGATACAACTTTTAAAAATCTTGAGCCTCTTTGTCTATTTTCAAAATTAAAATTTCCACAATTACAAGGGAATCAAAATTATACCCATAGGAAAGTCAGTCATGGTCAACACTGACCAAGCACCTTTTGCATCTGACTTTCTGCACTGAGAAAGAGGTAGAAAACAGAAGACAGTTTTCAGCATTTTTATATCATTAGAACTGAAAGGATGGATGGAAACTAGAAATTACAAATGGTAACACAGAGAATATGTCAGAATGCAAGTGGATGCAGAACAAAAAGGTAAGGACTAAGACAGCTACAACGTGATTAACAAAACAAAGTATTTTCTCATTTATCAGATTACTTTGTTCATTTTCAATTCAACTTTCAAGAAAAGTCCATATAAAAGAAACACATTACATTGTTTCACACTGTGTCATTTCTGATTCAAGAGTTTTAATACCATGAACTATAATCTATTCATTATGGACAAAAACATCTTTAGTATTTTTAGGAACTCTTAATTTTTTTCCTTAAACCATCATGCAAAACAAGTATTTAGTGGTGGCCTTCTGTTTCATATTAATAGTAAATGCAACTAAATGGATTTTTAGGGATTTTGTTGATGTGTGTTCTCAATAACATTTTAGTTCAATTGATAAGTATAATTTTCCTCTTAGCACATACTGACATATCATAGGAAAGGTGGCACAGAAACATGATCTGTTTAAAAATATGGTATGGATAATCTAGGAAATACCAGTGAAATCCCCAGACATATTTAAAAAAAAAAAAACTTGACTGCTTCAAAAAATATGGTCTCTTAAGAGAAAATTACTAATCAACTTGAAAATAACACATTTTAAAGAAATCTGCACATTTAGCCAATCCTCATGCAGTATTTTTTTAAAAAGACTATTTTAAAAAGACTATATTAGGAAAAGAACAAAAGGGCATTAATTTGCAAATAGGGCATTCAATTGCACTGGACAACATTTAAACATAGTTCAGTCTTTGTCTCTAGATTAAGGAGTGTTTTAAAGGAACTGTGTGTGAGGAAAGTCAAAGGAACAAAGCTAAATAATATTTAATGATTTGTGAAAAGTTACAATCACAGAAACTAATTTATTACATTGCTGGCAAATTCTGCATATTTTGTTCCTCATTATAATAAAATGCAGTAAACATGAAACTGAGTATGACTTCTGCAAAAAATCTTTTCAATGACTGGTTTAAAGTTCTTAGAAAAATAATTACAACAAAGGAGTACAGCACTGATTGTGACAGAATTATTTCCTAATAACCAAAATTATTTGCCACCCCCAAGCAAAGACTTTACCTATAAAAATATGTAGATGTTACACAGTGCAATTATCTGATTTATAAGTACTAGCCTCTTATACAAATAGGTATAAAATTCTAAGAGTTGATAGTTTCCTAGGGATTTTGGTCATAAACACTGTCATCTCTGATTTCAAAAACCACTAGAAAAAGAATAGATATATAAAGATGAAACAATGAAAACACTGTCATACTATAATTCTATATATACTTAAACCAAGATAATATTTGCCCCTTTAGTTACAAAATCATAGCATTTTAGACTCAGAAGAACCTAAGAGAGCTTAACCAATCTTATTCTTAAGTGTTCAGTATGAAATTCCAGAACTAATTATGACCTTTCCTGCCTCCCAGTCACATGCCCTTTTCAATATATGCCTTGATTTCCTCTACTGAAGGAGAGAACAGTAGTAAAAAGCTAAAATAAGAATAAATGCATTGAAATATATTACTCTATCTCATCCATTACTATGATGAGAAATTACAAAAGAACTGACCTGAGAAATGAGAACACAAAGAAGATTTGAAGTATATAAGATTATGAAAGTTAAAGAAAAAATAATCAACTACCCCTTCCTTATTATACGGTTTCATAATAAGATTATGTAGGGTCATTCAATGATTTAAATGGCAGGTAAAATTAAAACAAATAAAAGGAAATACCCTTGACAAGCATAACAAGCCTTCAGAATACACAAGGTCACAGAACAGAGGTCTCATCGTTAAATCCAGTAACATGATTTTAAAGTAAACTGGATCATTAGTGGAGCCAATATCTGATTATTTATGTTCAACATAAATATGATTTTCCATAATGGAAAAATTGTATTTTGGAATATAATGAGTAAGAAAGCTTTCTATTTGTTACAAATTATATTAAAACATAGTACATTTCTACAATGTTTATACTCCTTTGGAAAATCAAAGGGTGATTACTGACATAGCAAAAGTGTTTTGATTTGACAGATACATACTATCTCTAATAAACATTTTAAGTATTATGATTTGAAAAAGCAAAATTACCCTTTTACATTTAGCACAAACATCTATTTTAAACCTTTCTTCCTCTACAACACTATGACTCCAGGTAAAATATATGTTTCACCTGGCTATTCTGGAAATTAAAGATTTGTTTTAATTCAGTAATGCCACAGAACACCACTGCCAGGGCCAATCCACCCCACTGCATTTTGCTTCATAAGAAAGAAAAAAAAGAGCATTATGTTTACAACAAAGAAGAGGTTTATCTTGGGATAGGACGTGAAGATATGAAGCAACCTTTGACTGGCAGTGACAGCGACAGCTGTGGCAGGCTGCAAACAGCCTCGAAAACACAGCAGTGGCAGTCACTTCAGTTCTGGCCTCTCCAGCACATTCTGATCGCCCCATTACAAAAGATGAGGCACTGAAACGCTGGAGGAAACCTGTAAGTTATAAGATGAAAAACTCTCCTGAGAGCTTTTTATTGGGTTTTCAGTGCATACTTTCTGGCCTTTCTCAACAATTTAAATTCAATGCTTTGCTGAACTATACAATTAGGAATATGTCCCAGTTCTTCCTTCCAAATGACTCAAGTTTTAAAATGTTATTTCAGATCAATTGATCAAGTTTGAGTGATTCTATTTCCCTTGTATTTATCTTAAATTATCTCAACTATGTGATTTCCCAAAATCACTAAAATGTTGTCATTAAACCCACGTTTAATGTCCCTCATACATACCTATCCCAAAATACACCACACACATGAATCAAATGGAAAAGTGAGCTTCAATAAAGTTGTGGTAAAGATGTAGCTTTAAAAAAAAAAAATCCACCGCCAGTATTCTCTGTATAGAAATTAGTGAAGGAGA
This sequence comes from Hydrochoerus hydrochaeris, assembly GCA_004027455.1. NCBI lineage: Eukaryota > Metazoa > Chordata > Mammalia > Rodentia > Hydrochaeridae > Hydrochoerus > Hydrochoerus hydrochaeris. Next base: position 12,036 of record PVLA01004900.1, read on the forward strand.
AGGGGAAATGAGAGCATGTAAAGTTCAAGAGGCATTTGATCTGTCATTCCTTGCAGGATATGATCAATAGCCCAAGTCTCCTTCAGGTGCGCTCAATGATTACTAGCCTTTCTCTGTGCATTAACCACTCTACACTAATGACCCACTCCTCTCCGAGGCTGTGACCACACAGGGCTCTCCTTTGCGTTTGGAGTCTTCCCAAGCCGTCAGACCTCAGGGCCAGCTCTTGGCTCTCACAGGACCCCAGCCTGTGGGCACTGAAGCTCCTATCTGAGAATCCTGCTTACCACACATGGAACAACTTCCCCTGCAAACCGAGAAGATGATAACCAGGGTCTTCAATGTGGAGGGTCCAACATATTAAAGACAAACACTGTGATACTATTGTTGCTCCGGCTGCTAGCTTATGTATAATTGCATTTCAAACATCTGCATTTCTTCTGAATTTCACCTTTTTTGTCCATGGTCTTTCAAATTCCCTTAATTTAGTATTATATTTACTTCTAAACCACTTGGTAAATTGTGAAGTCTTCATATGCTAAACCACGAAGTCAATGAATAATTCAACAAACATCATCATGGCAGAACTATACTTTTTTCAAAGGTACTCATTTTTTGACAAATTAAAAACTATGCAGCCTTAAATGAGAAATTGGTCAACATAATCCACTCAGTTAAAATAAAAGCCTTTGGAAAAGGTATTAACACAAAAGTTAAGAACTGAGTCATGGGATTAGAAGAACCTTTTAGAGAAACAATGATCATTAAGGCATTATTTGGTAGAAAAAACAGAACAAGGAAGGTGCTAGAAGTGGTCATAACATCTAATATCTTTATAATGGCTATAAAAAAAGAAATATAGATTAAATTTTCCAGATCTGCAAACGATACAAAGTTTTTCCAATATATGAAATGCCAAGTCAGTGGGATAACCTATGAAAACTTTGAGTTACTAGGGGGAAAACTTCAAGTAAGACTCAAATTGGAAATCTTCAAGATAATGAGCCTCAGTTAACTACAAGAAAGGAGCTCAAAAGTCACCTCTGCACTAATATGTTCCTCCAACCAAAAAAGCTAACAATTGCATGAGACTTGCTTGTGAAAAGAAAACATGGTTCTTGCCTTATTTAAACCCAGAGTGCAGGCTGAGGTGTAGCTCAGCACATGCCTGGCCCGAGCAAGACCCGAGGTTTCATCCCCAGCACTGAGGGAAGCAGAGGTGAAACACAGCTTATCTCTACCTAAAAAGCTACAGGTAGCTCTCCTCTGATACAACCTAGCCCTCCAAAAACATCTGCTGCTGAATGAAAAAAAATTAAAAAATGACACTTTTACCAAAAAAAGAAAAAATCTAGAAACTAATGAAAATCCAAGTAAAAATAAAACAATCAAGTGGAACCCAGCACAGCCACATGAAGAAAAACAAGGAAGCACTGTAGTACAGACTATGCACACTGTACGGTGATGGAAAATACAAAGCTGAGAGAAGGCTGCCATGCTTCAGCCAGAATAGCCACTTTGGACAAGCAACAAAATACAAACTCAAGAAATGGAACAAGCTGAAAAATACACATCCATCCCAAAAATAGGACACATGGTTTCATTAACCACCATTGTAGTTTAGACTGGGGAAAACTAAGATATGTGGAGGAGATACTATTTTTTAAAGTGCAAACACAAGCCACCAATCCTAGCCTCCCCTAATAGTACCACCTAAAGAAAGAATAACAGACTGAATCAACTTGACCTTCATAAATATTTTCAAAAACTTCTCATTTTTTCTATATTCAGCCTATTTATGTTTTACATTATTTTTTGGTACTCTATTATTTCCTATAAAGCAAGACTCAATTATCTCTTTGACACACTTTGATTTACAGTATAGTATCAAATTCATTCATATTGCATAAATATTTAATAATTCCATTTGTAAGAAAGACATTACTCACAAGTTAAAGATGTAAAATATTATTGTTGAACTGCATTTTACCTTCCAGGTTTAGGAGATGTGAGCCAAAAACCTAATTTATAGCCTCATGTTAAATCAGGGTACACGCTAGTAAGTTTAAAGAAAAATGTTTAAGAATACATAGTAACAACTTTCAAAGCACAACTTTCAAAACACAAGTATAAATGCACAAAATTTCAAAGAGAAAAGCCACATAGCTTTTGATGAAAACTTATGCAATTACAGGTGTATGTATCAAAAAGATACAAGAATAAAAATTTTATAGGCCTACATATAGCTACAAAATATTTTTACAATATATGTCCATGCATTGTAAGCTTTTAGGCCAGAAAAACACATTTCTTTAAATATTTAAAATGGGAACATTTCACAAAAACATTTTGAGTGAAATTACATAATAAAGTAAATGTTTTCATAACAAAACAAGTGCATCTTGCTATTATTTTATAACATTAAAATACTTTATGTCTATAAAGCAGCAAATCAACATTCCAAATTACACTAGTCTGATGGTGATATAGCTAGTAAAGAAATATTCTGGGTCTTTGGGACAAAAATTAGTGTGTTTTAACTCTCTCTGACTCTTGAAAGGGCACTTGCAAAAAATGCTTTCAAGTCCAGTGTAAAAGTGAGAGAGACAAAGAAAAACTGAAGGCGAGGTAGAGGAGGGGAGGTAGACAGTGCAAAAGAGTAAAAATGAGCATTCTATGTTCTAAGATGCTGAGGGGAAACTAGCTGCAATTCTGAAATTCTGACTGTGGCACACACAGCAAAGATTCCTTAAAAGGAAATGGTTAACTTTATCTTTGCTAAATCTAAATTACTTAAGAAATTAATTCACTGTTTATGAAATACATCCCATGCTATTGATCAGAAAGGATAAATTTACAGCTAAAAATATTGAAAATTCAGCTTCCATTTCTTCACAGCTTACTGAAGCAACAGATTGCAATTAAAAGAGTGCAGGAAATGTGGTGCACCAAAACCTATTGGGCCTGAAATACAGAGCAAGTCAAGGTAGGGTACAAGGTCTGCATGATCCGACATTTTTACAAACAGCAGCACTTAGTAAACTCACTAAAAATACCTGAGATTTTTTTTGGAAGAACTTAATTTATACATGGCTGTTTATCTCAGCTTTAACACACACCACAAGATACTAAAATATTAAAATTCAAATTACTTTACTGTTACAGAATTAAGAATTTATCACATCTATATGTGAGGAGGAAACATCCATTTCTACAGATATGCATAATTGTGAACTAGGAAATGCCTAATTTGCCTACAAAAATTACAAGGGTTTGATGACTGAAGCAAGGAGTGAATTGGGTCCACTGAGAATTACTAAGAAAAACATAATCAAACTTAAATGCAACAGAATATAAAGATCATTTTCCAAATTGGTTCCAGAAACAGCTCCTAGGTGAATTTCTCTGAAAAGCTCATTTAATTCAATTAAACAATGTAGTATGGTTTTTCTCTTCAGAGAGGGTTAAAATATTTTTATTTACTACAGATGTTAAAGATAAGTATTTAAAGAAGTGGTTGATTTAATCCTGAGTGAGATGAGGATGCAACATTGTTGAGTAACGACTGCTGAATACGGAACAGGTATAGTTATCTATTACTGCAGCCATCATTTAAGGAAATACACAAAGCAAAAACCCATAATAGTTAGAATGTTTAAAGCCTTAATATTATGTGCTGTCCTATAAATCCAATATAATTTTCTACTATAAATTATAGGATAAAACACTTAGAGACCATGTTTATTGCTCACATTAGAGTATTAGAATCCTGCCTCAAACATACAATGTACTGTACATGATTTATAACATAAAAGACAAAGAGCAGTTAAATTTTGGAAAAATTCAGGTTTCCCTGAATAATTTTCCTAGTTAATCTCAACATTATATAAGTTCACTCTCTGCCACCCCGGTTAAACAATGCCTGCACACTGCCTGGTCATGGTTCTTCTGAGTCCATCTGGCTGCTGGCTTGCACACTGGAATGACTCATAAAAATGAAGCAACCTGAGGTCACCTACTCCAGGTCTTTTAAACAGAACTGCCAACCACTTACCCAGGTGGTTTCAATTTCCAGGGATACTTAAAATGAGGGAGAAACTCATTCTAGATGCACCATTTTATTTTCATAGTGTCTCTGGCTTAGAATTTGCTCAGTAAGGAAGGTAGCTCTTTTGAAATGTAGATTGCTAATCACATGAAGACCAGAAATCACTGCATGTCTTATATTGAGAATATTATATAAACTCAAGTGAAAAAGAAAGGAAGGACACAAAACCACACTATATTATGCTCCAAATTTTATAAAGAAAAAAGATCCCAAAATATAATGCTGATTATTTTTTTGTTGTAAAAATGCCTCTTAGTTCCCTGTTTCCCAAGTTTCCTTCAATGAATATATATTCTTCACAGTAATAAAAAAATAGTAGGTAGCTTTTTAATAAAATACACACTGTAAATCTTGTGCCCAGTGAGCTTCAGGGACCCACAGATATATACACGTACACTGGATGGATGTCTTTCTCTAGGTAAACAAGAAAACATTCATTTTTGCCTTTAAAAATAATAAATCATTAAGAAAAACAGAAACCCGGGCCCTACTTTATAACAAGCGTAATTGGTATATAAATCCTAGCAATGATAATGATCTCTTCTTTTCAGGATAAGCTAGTGAAAATGTGTGTTCATCTATTATAATACATACCAATTTTCCCCTGAAGTGTGTTCAGATAAACGTCAATCTAATGGTATATACAAGGAAAAATACAAGTTTCTTGAGCAAATACCCTTTTTGAGGCTTGTCAAATGCATACTGGAATAAAAGCTCAGAAAAGTCTGCAGTTTAAAAGTGTCAACAACCCTCAGATTTCCTCCATCATTTCCTTGCTTATTGCACACTTCTGTAGGTTTACTGCATGCCTGTCATTTTCCTCAACACTTCGTAAGTACTGCTGTAATTTTCGCACAGTCCAATAACGTAAATACTACTACTGGATTCCCATTTTACAGATGATAAGATAGAAGTGCAGAAAGGTCAGTAGCTGGCTAGAAAGTTGCAAAAATAGCTTCAAACCCAAACTTCAGAGACCACGGTAACCAGAGATTGTGCTGCTGGATGCAAGGCTACACCCTGATATGCACAAAGTCACCATTCTGTTGGGCACACAGAGAAAGAAAACAAAAGCAGTCAACTAAAAACATACTGCTATGTGTAAATTCCTTACTGGGACTGGTCAAACAGCCCTTATTAGCCCAAACCACTGTATTTCACTTAACCCATAAGAAGGCAGAAATAACTAGAAACGGTGTTAAAGTAGGCCTAAAGAAATTCAGAATATAATTAGCAAACAAGAAATTTGAGTACATTTTCTACTGTCACTTAACTGATTTTATTAGACAATATAATTCAAAGAATTTTGATGAAATAAAGATCTTGCTGGGCATAATTACACACCTGTAATCCCAGCACTCAAGAGGCTGAGGCAGGAGCATCCCTGTGAGTTCAAGGTCAGCCTGAACTATACAGCAAAACTGTATCTCAAAAACACACACACAAAAATCTAAAAGACTTATGCAGTTTCTGTACTCCAATTCAGAAGTGTCCTAGTTTCTAGAGCTTGTGTGTACTGACATTAGTGATGAGTATAATTTGCTTCTTCACACCTAGAAAACTTTTTTTAAAATTCTAATAAATTTTATTAGAAAATGAGAAACCTTGTGGTCTTTAATTATCAGATTTACATCAAATGTTTCAAAATGCATTGATGTCTCATGGTTGTACTGACCCATGGTTAAATGAAAAATAAGTAACAATATTATCTTTTCATTTTTTAAAAATACATATGCACAAGAAAATTCTTAAAGGGTATATACATGTATATATCAAACTATTAATTTTAGATAATGGCATGAAACAATTCATTTTTTTAAGGTTTATCTACATAACTTTCTGATTTTCCTGCCAAGAAGATTTGTTATATGTGTCATTGGGAAAAGAAAAATTTACATATTAAGACCCTGAGTAAAAGATGCAGTTCATGAGTGCCCTTGGGTCTTCCCTGCCTTTGAGCTGATTGGAACATCAAGCAATCAGTCCCTCCAACTGCTCTCTTCTACTTCTCCCTCTTTAGTTCCCTTCAGCCCTAATTACAAATCTGATCTGTAAACATCATGTGTGATTGTTTATTTCCTACTTCCCCTCCCCAATTTACATCTGAAATAAGGACAAAAGTCTGCTTTTTTGTATCCACAATGCCTAATACAGTGCCTGTCCTAACAGTGACTAAAAATATGCATGGAAGGAGGAGAGGTACCTGTAACCCCAGGACTGTAGAGGCTGAGACAGGATTACCTCAAGTCTGAGGCCAGACTGGACTACTCAGTTCAAAGCTAGCCTAAACTACAAGTGAGATTATCTCAAAACAAAACAAAACGTGTGTGTGTGTGTGTGTGTATATAGACATATACGTATATGTGCACTGTGAACAAAGTAGAAGGCATGTAGACTATCAAGTAAAAAGATCAAATCAATAAACTGAATGACAGTAAATATTTATATAATAATGATTTATGTTCACAGTCCATTGTCTCAGAGAAAAGCATTCAATTTAGGATGAAAAGATGATGTCCAACAGAGTACGGGGAGGCCAAGCGCTCTCATGAATACAAGAAGACCACAGAGGAAGAGACTTCAGAAGGTGAATCAACAGAAAACGGGACATGAGCTGATACAATTCCTGATACACTGATGATTGAAACAGTAATAAAGTGTGAAAAGAAATGTAAAGAACCCCAAGGGGGATTCAGCCAGTCAGGGTTAGCAAAAGCAAAGGAGGTTTCCAAAGAGTACTGGAATTGGGAAAGGAATCATACTGCATCCACCTAGTGAGAAGCAGTGACTTCTAGTGCAAGGACAAAGGTGGAACAGGTGATAAACCAGCAGCAAAGGAGCAAAGAGAGTAAATACCTTCACTCTTTACACTCCTCTGGTTCTCCTATCAGGCTCCCCAGTATCTTCTGGAAATCAGGGTGGCTCATCAGGTGCTCCTTCTGGGCAGAGCATGAGGTAGTAGGATAGAGAGCAAACCTGGAGAAGCAAGCAGGAGATGTCTGACACACAGCCAACAGGAAAACAGAGTCCAGGGAAAATGGGTGAACTAGAAAGAGAAAACTGTAAAGACAAGGAATTGTGGAACAGCTGAAAAGGATCAAAAGAAACAGGGTGAGAAGTGCTATAAATATACAACATATATGGGGTTGCATATGGTTTGCAAGCCCATTGGAGTACTGCATTTTTCTGAAATTCCCCCGTCACCACAATAGGGACCACTGTGGCTAAACATGCATCAGACAACTAAATAGTAGTTTCTTTCCAGAAAAGGAACTGATGATAATTTAGTGCCTTTTATAGGTGAGATAAAACTCACCTATTTCAATCAAGAGATTAATTTAGACAAAGACACAATCATTACAGACTTCCTAGAAATCACTGTGGGTTTATTAGTCATCATTGTTTGAGTCCATATCTGTCTAACTGTATAAAAATAGCTAAAAGTTTATCTCAAGACAGCCAGTCAAATAATGTGATAAAAGATATATATTGGATTATATGGATTATGTTTTTAATCTCCAGAAAATCATTTCTGAATTTTTTACATGATACCTTCTAAAGCTGTAACCATGTACTTGTTAAAAGACAGTAAAACGAAAGTTAGCTGAATTAAACATCTGACAGCAATCAACCACTGTCTACCAAATGCTGACCTGCATGTGCTCTCTGCCAGGGCTGGGACGCACCACCTGGTCACACAGTGAGGAAGGCACAGTGATGTCCTCCAGGAAGCATCCATTTTCCAAGGTGGATCCTACACAGTAACGGCACTCACCCTGCTTCCTTTTTTCTCCAGTGGACCACCGACACAGACCTTCCCTAACATGAAGAGATGCTGGATCTCCAGCTAGATGGATATGGACTTTTTACAGAAGTTAGACAGATATGGACTTAAACAGGTTCAGATACTTCTCTGTTTCTCATTAATTTGATGCCTAAAGAACCCACAGTGATTCCTAAAAAGTCTATAATGATGGTGCCTTTGTCTAAATTAATCTCTTGATTGAAACTGGCGATTTATATCTAACTTTCACACTTTACAACCACCTTTAAAAGGCACTAACTTATTATCAATTCTTTTTCTGGAAACAAACTACTGTCAGTCATTCATTACACATTTAACCACAACAGTCCATATACAGTGATGGGGAATTTTCCTAAAATCTACCTCTTAATGCAGAAAGACCCAACCACCAATTTATCCAGAGACCTCTCTCACCCTAAGAACTCACCATAGCACTTCCCAGGACCTGCTGTGGGTTCCCACAGCAAGAGGGTCCCAGCCCAGAAGAAATGTGGAGAATAAGAAAGTCATCTGGGAACAGTAAGAAGGTCCTGAGGGCTGACATTTAAAAGCAATGACTGAACTAGGGAACTGTGGTGGTGTGGATCAAAGACACAGGATGACTCACTCAATGATCCTTCTACAAAATGACAAAGACAATGATCCATCACTCCTGGTCCCGCCCTTGACCAACAGAGCCACATCATCCACACAGCCCTCCACAGCCCCCACATGGTCTCACTTCAGACTCTTGCTCACACCACAGACATGTGATGTTACATTGCTCACATCTGCTTAAAATCCACCAGGGGACTCAACAAAATGTACTTAGACTGAAACACATGCTTCAGACCCTGGCCCGGATCTGTCTCCCTCAGTCTCTCTACAGCTCCCCAACCCCATTCCTGCCATTCCTCTTACTGCTTAGTCCAAGGCCCCTGGAAGTGTGTGCACAGCTTCTTCCACCTGAAGTCTTTCCTGATCTCCAGAAGGCTGGCTTTCTTCTCCACAGGAACATCCTTAGAGGGACATTCCTTGTCCATCACTGGCAAAGTGAGCCGTCACTCACTCTTGGGTGACCCTCTCTGACTTCCTACTGGCAGTGCCCACCATGGGACATGCCCTATTCACTTGCTCGGGGTGATTCATTGTGTTCTCACTCTAGAATGTAAGTTCAGAGACAGTGAGTACCTTATGCATCACGGATGCAGCCTCCCCAGAGCATGCAACAGTGCCAGGCAAAAGAGACATGGGAGCGTTTTTGTAAAAATTAGTGGATGGCATAAGAATCATCAGAACAAGATAACTGCCTGACATAAACCATGCATCATCTTTTTTATCTTATTACTATGGATAAAGTTTTAAAAATACTGAAATAACATATAACATCAAAATGTCTCCTGGTCTGCTGCTAAGTCTTTACATATATTTCTCTCTATATATTCTACCCCTAAATAGTTTTATTTTCCCCAATAGTAATTCAATGGAAATGTCTCTTAAATCTACATTCCTAGTCCTGGGCCCTCTCTTCCCTGAATTCTGGTTTTCCTATTTACATCCTAACATTTGTACTTCAGTTTCTGTTCTCATTGGAAACTTAAAATTTCTGCCTCTTAGGCAAAATCAGTTTCCCCTTTCGCTTAATATTTTCACGAACCATCCTCCAAATATTTATATTTAAAGGCCAAAAATTATCTTGACTATGAAGTTAAAGAACTAAAAAGGAAACCAGAGAAACACCAAATGAAGTAGCTGTTTTCTTTTTCCAACTAGAAGTTTATAGGCAAAATGAGTATAAAATAGGTAAGTTTGCACTTGCCCTCAAATTAAACTGTCAATATCTGAAAAAAAATCAAAAGAATCCATCAATCTGGTCCCAACTTTTTTTTCTTCTTTCTTTTCTCTGCTTTAACACACAATGAAAGTTATAGAGGTCAAAATGTAAGTCTAGTGAGCATAAATCTTTGCAGGTAGAAATAATTCTTGTGCCTAAAATAACACAGCATCCAGAATAATACCTACCACACAAAAGCAACTCATAAGTCCCTGTTCTGAAAGGTAAATATTACCTACTTGTAGCATAAGTGATTTTCAGTTATTACAAATTAGTAACTTTCACTCATGGCGTTAATTGGTAGGCAGGAAAAGAAATCTGTGGCTTTTACACTTTAATTGTTAGCTCCTTCCTAATTATAGACAGATTTGCCCAATTGAGTGAAGGAAAACAAGGCTGAGTCCAATGAAAGAGCTACTGCAGTGCAACGAAAAAAGCACAAAGACTCAATTCCAAAGCCAGTGTGGCTTCACTATTTCCACAGTTTTCCAGGTTCAGCCTCTTCACCTTAATTATTTATATATGTGATGAGATGCTCTCTACAACTCTTTCATTCCTAAATCTGTGCCCTGCTTTTATCCCACCCTAACATACCTTCCTGGACCCACTGCAATTACTGCGAAGCAGTGTCACAAGATACAAATTGAGAGAGAATCAACTGTCCTTGAAGGACTTTCTTTGGTATGTGTCATATTATCAGGCTGGTGCTAGGCACCTAAAACTCAAAAGTATATGGGGGGAAGAAGACACTCTTCTCACCTCAGTGAGACAACAGTGAGGGAGGGAAAGCTAAGCAATAGTTAGGCTGCAGCGGGCTGGGCACTGAGAGAGGAGTACCTGGCAGCCTCAGCAGCTGACCTATGGGGCCGCGGACAGTTGGGACCCACTGTGCTGGCTGGAGTGGGACCCGCTCTCAGGGAGCGTAGGGAGGAAGGTATGACACAATCAAGGGACAGCCGCGTCGTAAACCACCATATATGCTTACCCTGCCTTATAGTGTTAAAGAATAAAAATCAGCATTGACTGTAAAAACACTTTATTAGGCCATCTCACACCATCTTCAAAGTTTATGAGGAAAAATTAAGTCGATCTTTTAATAAATACGACTGGAACATACGGGAGACGTATACACACGCCATAAGTAGTAGCAGTGAGGACAGTAATTTAACAAGGAGTCTCAGACAACCTTCCCCGGACTAAACGCTGGGCAGTACCTGGCAGACAAGGTGGTGAAGCCCCTACAAATAGTGATGATTCACTAACATAACATAAAGCAAGATTTTTAACTTACCAGAAACTATTCAAATTTAAAATCACAAACCAGTGCCACTAAAATTCATCGGCAGGCCCTAACACGTGAGTAATAAACATATCAACTCGTATCATGTGACCAAAAGGAAAAGGTGGTTTTCTAAATGGTAATTCAGACTCCACAAATAACACACTGTATCAAATTTTGTAGCCCTAGGACAAATTTTGCTAAAAACAAAGGTACATTTATGCATGACTAAAGAAAACAGTGACAATCTGAGCAATTAATTTCCCAGCTATGTTTCCCATAAAGCCATCAGTACTCTGATTTGCTTGCAACATGCTTTTTTTTTGCATCGCACAACGCTTTAAGTGTGTAATAACTTGCATATTTCACTAAGACGTAATATCCTTCAAAACATCCTTATAGGGAGAGTTTTCCAAACAAATTATTGATCCTTGGAATGTTTCATGTTTTAAAATTACTGACAAATCCGTTCCTATTTTCTTTGCAGCTAGAAATAATTCTTCTTGATTACTAGAATGTAAAGATGTATAAAAGTACAAAGAGACAGAACATTTTCTGAACTACAAATGTCCCAGTTGACACAGGACATTTCCCATAGCTTCCCCAAAACAGCCATTACGAAAGCTGCCACTGGGATCCTAAAAGTACATAAAAGAAAGCGGACCACTGGGCATCGATTTAGTGTAGCAAGAGTGTCCCATCAAGCGCGTTTCCGAACCAGTTTGGAGCACTCCTCCCCAAGCCTCCCCTGCCTGGCGGGGCCTTTGTGCTTCTCCGCCTAGCCCGGCACCTTGGTAGGTGGCCTGCGTCCCGCCGAGGTGTGGGCGCGCTTGCCACCGAGGCGGCCGTTAAGCAGCTCTCCGCTGTTTTCTCTCACCCGCACCTCTGTGGTTGCTAGGTCCCTGACCTCGCCGCAATGGAAGGTGGCCCAGAAAAGAGCGGCTCCTAATAACTCGGAATCGGCAGCGCGCGGGCGAGCGGCCGTCAGGGATGCAGCCCTGGCTCTGAGATGCGGGAACCCAGACCCCGAGACAGACGGACAGACCTGGGCGCGGGGACAGAGTCCGGGACACTGGCGAGTGGTTGAGCTCAGACAGCGACCCGAGGAGCCCGCGGCCTCGAAATGAGACAGCCGAGAGGGCGAGGAGACAGAGCGAGGAGACGGAGCCTCCGACAGGTCGGGCCGGGCAGAGGAGGACAGACGGACGGACGGAGTCCTCCAGGAAGAGACAAGGAAGGAAGAGAAGCAGAGGCTGGGCAGCGGGAAGCGGGAGACGAGACACTGTCCCCGCACGGGGCTGGTCCGGGACGGCGGTGGCGGCGCCGCCCGGTCCTGCGCGCACGTGCGACCGACTCCCGCCGCGGGCTCGGGCCTGGGGCCCCCGCCGCCCGCCCGTCCTCACCGCTCGACTCCGGGTCCCGCGCCGTCAACTTCTGGCCGCGCCGCCGCCGCCGCCGCCGCCACGGGCCTCGATTTCCCGCGCTGCGCCGCCCCGGAACCCCGGCCGGCCGGCGATTGCAGGCGCGCAGGCTGAGCGCGGCTTTGGATCGGATGCCACCGGGGACGCTGGGGATCGGGGGCGCCGCCTGCGGGCAGGGCTGGGTGGCGGGCTCGCTCACCCGGGAAGAGCTCAGCCCTGCGCGGGGTCTGCAGTCCGCAAGCGAGTCTGCGGCCGGCCGGGACCCACGCAGGGCGGCGCCGTCTGGGGCGCGGCGGAGGTCGCGGAGCGGTGCGCTCTGGTAACCGGACGCGCGCGATGACGCCTGCCCTACTGGGGGCGTTATAGAAACCTGGCAGCGCCTAGGTCAGCCGCCTGGAGAAATGAATAGTTCCTGTCCACAGGCGTTTTGAAACTTCACAAATGAGAATTTAACACACACACCCCAAAGGAAAAAAATGTTCCTTCCATCTACATTTGATGAAATTTTGCGTAGTAGTGCTTACTTTGGAAAAGTACATAACATCTTTACTTTGAGGGTCTCCCTGCTAAAGTTTCAAGTGCTGAAATAATTGAAGGTGTAAACAGAGTAAAACAGGTCACAAGAGATTTGGGGAGGAGGATAGTTAACTTCTTTTAAAAATCACCCACTTTGCCAACTCTTTTCCACAGAGACATCACGTGATTCCCAAATAGCGTTTCTCCTAATACCTTTCAGCTGCACACTTTCCTCCACAATTCATCGTCTCCTGTACGCTATCATCTCAATGCACTGTAAACTCTCTCTGGTCACCATCGTGTGTAAAGTAAGTAATTCTTAACGCAGTTTTACTCTGAAGTAGCTTTTTTCCAATTTTCTTCATGACTAGCTCCATAATCTATTAAATCCTTACCCTGATGTTTTATATCAACACTTTTTTCTTAACAGGATTCTCACTGAATCTTTTTACGTTAGATATTAAATACAATTTTTTTCATTTATTGATAAGAAAACAAACTGACTATACATGTATTTTATGGCCGTTCTACTTAGCCGATGGCTCCTGATATCTATTGATGTGACATGTTTCCCCACAAAGGCCACGTTGGGGCCCAAGATTTGCCCCATAATGTATCTGAAATATGGTTTCTGACGCCAAAACAGCCGATCAGTAGAATGCCTCCTATTCTACTCCCTTGCGCCGCTGGCGCTTAGCTTAGTGCCCCAAGAATCCCAAGTTAGGGTGATGGTCTTGCTCCTGCTCCTCCCCTTTCATTCCCTCCTTTCCAAACTGCAAATGCTCCAACTATCTAAATCACCTTCCTCCTGGCCCCAGTTGATTGCCCATCATTTCTATCACCTGACATTAACTAGGTTTAAAGAGGAAAGAAATCGGTTTGTCTCTATCCTTTCTACTGTGCAAATTACCAATAATCTAGATGTACAGTCTGCCTTATTAGAATTTCAGGCCTCACAAACTGCAGTAAAATATGAAAAAGATATTTTAAAAATCCCAATCAGAAGAAAAAAAGTATGTAGGTCTTGAGGAAAAGAAGGGTTATCACGGCAAATTGCAACATACCTACAATTTCTTTTTTCCCTCCAGTTGTAAAGAAAGCACCAAGAAACTATACAACCACTGTCATAATATTTGCAGGCATATTTCTCTTTAAGGATGATATTTTCAGGGCCGGTGGAATCGACCTTTTGGGGGAATTAACATTCGGAGAAACTGGACAGACCTGGGAGAAAAAGTGCACTGGTTGCTTGCTTTGTGCTCTCAGCCTGGGCTTCTACCTCCTCCTCGACAGCATTGCTCCCACACTTTCTCTTCCTATTTATTCCAAGACCATAAAGGCTGGCACCTTTGATTAATCACAAACCAAGGCACAGTATGTTAACTAACATCATAAGGTGCATGTATGGGATTTTATGAGGGGTGTTATGTCTTGTGTCTAGAAGTCCCCCCCAAACCACATGTGATCATAGGTGGGCTTTTCAGAGGTGGCTGGATCTAGAATATGTGAGACTGGGATTACAGACATGTGATTACTGAGTCCACTCACTGGTTTAGCATAGTTCTGAGTGTGGAAATGAGAAAGCCCACCCTGGGCAACAGTACTACCTGTACTAAGGGCATGCAGGCTGGACAGACTGTAAGGGACAGAAAGAAGCCTGCTGCAGTTGCTTGCTGCTTGCTACTTCACTGCTTTGAGGCCTTCTGCCAACCATCAACTGTTTCTCCTCTTCAGTACTTGTCTGTCACATGCCACTCTGCCTTGGAGCCAGCCAATTATGGACTAAAACCTCTACAAACTGTGATTTAAACCTTTCCTCCCTTAACTTTGGTTGTTGGGTTATTTTCTCTCAGCAATAAGAAAAGTAACTAAAATGAAAGTTTGTTTTTGCAGTACTGGGGATTGAACTGAGGGCCTTAGCACTGAATTGCATCCTCAAGACCTCTTTTTATTTTTGAAACAGGGTCTTAAGTCACCAAGTTGCCCAGGTTAGGTTTGAACTTGAGACCCTCTTGTCTCTGACTCCCAGAGTGCCAGAATTACAAGTCCAACTGAGTATGTACAGTTAAGCTATATTTCTCTGATTGTAGAATAAAGACTGACTCTTGTGAGATATTTAACGAATTAGATAAAATACACATCTTAGTGGAAGGAAGAAAGAGATCTTGGTCCCTGGATTTATTCTCTTATGGTTGTTTTATAATGTACTGCTATACTTTAATTCTACATATGCAAAATAAGAGGCCCCATCTCTCAATAATGGGATACTTACATGCTTTCTTATTAACATAAGAATGTACACAGTTGGTAAAATGTGCAGCTTCTATCGTAAAAACCATATTTATTATGTAAATGCCATTTTACACAAAGTAGAGCACATTCATTCTCACAATAAGGCATCATAATAAAGCAGTATTTGGTTTCCTTATTAGAAATCAAGAAAGCAAGGCCAAGAGAAAGTCAGTAACATTCCTGATAGAAATTCAGAGAGGCAGAATTTGAACCCAGACAGACTGGCTGCAGTGCAGTAGTCTTAATTAGTGTACTAAACAGCCTCTGTATTAAGTATCCAGCAAACAAATGCTAAATAAAAGTACCTAAAGACCCTGAACCTAAGATAGTGTGTGAGCCTGATTCTACAAAGTATGGAAAAACAGGATACTTGGGTCCTCTATAATTTGCTAAGCACTTTTCCTGCATTTTGAAAGGCAATGCCAGGGATTTGGGAAGCAATGAGGTCTGACTCTCCTCAGGTCAATACTTGAACTTCTCAGCTAGGGCCTCTGCTAAGGTGGAAGCTTCTTTAGGATTTTCCCCTTGTCTTTTACTTCTCCCTTCTGGTGTTCCATTTACACAGCCACTCTAGCTAGCTAGACGGATGCTATTGGCTCTAAATCAGATTGTTCACCTTTTGTAACAGGTTGCATCATAAGCTAGTGAGACTTCCATATTGGAAGCATCCACAAGGGCTGACATGAAAGGAGTTCCTGCAGTGGATAGAGACATGTTACAGGGCCTCTTTCTACTTTCTACTTATATATTTAACATTCCTAATATGCATACTGTAAAAGTAACATGAATATCAATTTACATATAATCTTACGGGCTGGGGATTTAGCTCAGCAGCGTAAGCACCTCCCTGGCAAACATGAGGTCATGAGTTTGATCCCTTGTATCAAAATAAACAAATAAATAAATATAATCTGACACAATTTATGAAGTGCTAACGTTAATCATAATATGATTAACTTTGATAAGTACTAATATGTATTTATGTTGCTGATGGTTCTATGTCAGTGATAATCCACAATTAAAATACTCTCAAATTACTCTATTTATAACCTAAAATTTTTCTGCTAATCATATGTAAAATAATTGTAATTATATGAGAATAAAAAGATTTCTAGTTCTATATCAAATTGATTTTGTCTAAAAAGTTAAAAAAGAATAAAACACTGGGCTTGGTGACATATTTAGAATCCTAGCTACTTAGGAGGCTGAGGCCTGTCTGAGGCCAGCAGGGGCCTTGGGTTGAATAATCACCTATACCACAAAAAGAAAAAAAAAATTCTTCAGTTTAAACAGAAACAAGCTGAAACTCATGTGAAAAATTTGAAGTAGCAATGCTGAAAGGCTTTTACTTTCTTTTAGTTTCAACATGGCTCCAGTTTTCCTGGTAAAAGCAGATATGAAGTCTACCAATTTATGTGCTGCCAAATTATATAACCCTTAAAACAAATGAATACCTTAAAATCATATTTGTATATAATATCATTGCAATATTTCCCTTTCTTAAATCTTTTTAAACTTCTAAAGCCCAAGTATCTTTTTTTCTCCTGAACCATCCTGATCCATACACCTACCTAAGTCCTAAAACTGGAAAATTAGGAAAAAATTCTGCAACAAAACTTATAAAAAGTAATTCTTACATCTGTTTCTTTAGAGTCTTATGTTCCTGATGACTTTTTCCTTCAGAAATTATTTGCCAGCCTTGGAACTTTCCAGTGTTTCCCTGACTCACAGTATATTTACAGTGTACACCTCAGGAAGAAATATACACTAACTATTTCCTTCTGTGCTAGGGAAAAAAGTACAAAGTTAGGCAACAAAAACACATGAGGCACAATCTTCTGATTAAAGTCCCTTAAAATGATGAGTCTTTGAATCTTATTAACTAAAACCTTATTCTTCCATCAGATTAATATAAATTAGTAAAACTGCTTAAAGCTAGAAAACAAATTTAACTACTTCAAGATTGTCCTTTACATAAGTCCAAGAAGTTTTAATGGTGTCAGTTTCAAAAGTTATACTGACTGTAAACACATCAATCACAGGGAGATCTTAGGAATTTCTGATTGATATCTCTTGATCATAATAGGATATGGATTGAAATGATATGCAGTAACAATATTCACATTGCAGTATGGAAAGAATACAGATTTCCCTGCCACAGAATCAAGAAAGTGACATTGTCCAGTGCATACTGTGGGTTCAAGCCACACCCCTCCTTGGTAATCATCAGTGATTCCTGGAAAAGCGGCAGAACAGAAGTGGAGGAAAACACCAAAAGAATGAACAAAGCCTCCAAGAAACAAAACAAAACAAAAACCTAGCAGGAAGGAAGGTAAGAAAGATGGAGGGTGAATTACAATCTAAAATACATGCTTTCTCCCTGGCAGCAGAATTCTGTTTTAACACACAGATGATAATTGTGACTTTGTTCACACTGTCCATTAAGATGTTATGTATTTACATAGTAAGTGACAATGACCTGAAGAACTGAAGATCTAAGCCAACTGCAATTCACCTGCTGAAAATATGAGTTCTCTTGCGCCTACAAGTAAACCCATCCATCTCAGAAAGACCTGCAGAGCTCAGCACAATCTGGTCTCAGCCTCTTCTCGCAAACAGTGCAGGTCACAGACTGTCTGCGAAGGATCCTCACACACCTCCCACCGTTTCTCCCGGCTGCTCTGCACCCTGCCCTGCCACTCCCCCTCCGTCACCTGCGTCCACACACCGCAGCCTTCTCTATCATGAAATAATTCTCCAGTTTTCTCAGCTTATTGTTATTCTCTCACACCTTCCATTATCAACTTCATATAGTTTACACCTTTTTACATCTTTAACACATAAAGTGCTATCTGGAAACATAAAAATTACTTGATAGATTTTTGCTGTTCATTGAAGACAGAACTTCACAGTTATGTAAGAATCCTGAAATCAGGTTTTATAACCATCTATGTTTTCCCAACTCCATTGCCCACCCCCGAAAGGTCTTTTGAGACGACAGTTGACATCTTATAAATGGATTATGTAGTCAGGACGTCTTTTAATTTTGAAGAAAAAAAAGATAAACATGAAACTGAATTTCAAAACAGGTTAATAGGACAGTTACAATAATGGATACAATGCATATTGTCTTTGTAGTATTCAGAATACAAGATACAGGCATGATACCTTGTCCAAACAGTATTAACACTAAGTTTCTTTTCAAGGAACTAAGAGAAGATAGCTGTATATCCATCTTATTTTGTGTATACATATTTTTTTTCTTTTTCCCTTTCATTCTTTCCCCCATCAGTTTGTCTTTTCTTTTGAACAGCTTCTTCTTAATTAATAGTATCTATTGTACATTTCGGATCATATTGTTCAGTTACTCACACTATACAATGATAATACTATGTTTACACATATGGGTCTGATTTATTTCACTTATGAGTATGATCTCTAGTTGAAGTCATTTACCTATAAAAATCTCCAATTTATTCTTCTTTATGGCTGAGTACTACTCCATTATATTTTTAAAAATCACATCTTTTTTATCCATTCCTCAGTTGATGGGCATTTGGCTTGCTTTCAAGATCTAGCTATTAAAAACTGTCCTGCTATAAACATGGGTGAACATATATTGCTATGGTATGATGTTTTTAATTCTTCTGGGAAGATACCCAAAAGGTGAATAGCTGACTTGAATGGGACCTTTAATCTTAGTTTTTTGAGGAATCTCCACACTGATTTCTACAGTATTTGCACCCTCCTACATCCCCACCAACAGTGTAGAAGGGTTCCTTTCTCCCTTAAGTCCCTCTAGCATTTGTTATCGGTTGATTTTTTTATGATAGCCATTCTTTCTGGGGTGAGATTGAATCTCACTGTTGTTTTAATTTGCATGAAATGACCAATGATGTTGAACACTTTTTTCATATATTTATTTGTCATTTGTATTTCTTCATCTGAAAAGTGTATATTCATCTCAAATGCCCTTTTTTAGGTTGGTCTTTGACTTTTAAGGGGTCTGACTTTTTTCAATTCTTTATATGTTCTAGATATAAGTTCTTTGTCTATAGGACAACTGGCTGTATTTTTTTTCCCACTCTGGGTTGACTTTTCACTCTGTTGGTGATTTCTTTTATTGTGCAAGAGCTTTTTAATAAGTTCCAATTTGTTGATTCTATTATTTCTCTTGCAGTCTGGGTTGTTCACAAACTCTCTGTCTATACCTATGTCTTTGAGATTTCTACCTATATTCTCTTCCAATAAATTCAGTGTTTCTACTTTAATATTTAGATCTTTGATTCACTTTAACTTTAGCTTAGTGCATAATGATAGACATGGGTCTAGTTTTAGTCTTCAGCATGTGGAAATCCAATTTTTCCAGCACCAGTTATTAAAGAGACTCTATTTCTCCAGTGAATATGTTTAGTTCCTTGGTCAAAGAAAAGGTGGTTGAGTGTGTTTCCAGATGCATCTACATCTTTTGTTCTGTTCCACTGATCTTCAGGCCTGTTTTTGGTTTTATTGTTGTTGTTTTGTTTTGTTTTTGCCAATACCATGCTTATTTTCTCACAGTAGGTTTGTAGTATAATTTCAAGTCTGCGATTGTGATGCCTCCTGACTTGCCTTGGTTGCCCAGAACTGCTTTTGTTATTCTAGGTCTTTTCTGTTTCCAAATGAATTAGGAGTGTTTTCTCTAAATCTGTGAGGTATCCTAATGACTGCAATTGCTTAAATCTGTATAGCAGTTTTGAGAATATGGCCATTTTCACTATGTCAGTTCTTCCTATTCAAGAGCAAGGCTTATCTTTCTGTTTTCTGATACCCTATTCAATCTTTAGAGTACTGTAATTTTCACTGAACATATCTTTTACATCCTTTAGATGTTAGAGTGATCCTAAGTATTTCTTTTTTTTTTTTTTTTGGATGTTATCTTGAAGAGTGTGCTTTCCCTAATTTCTCTCTGATTTTGTTGCTTGTGTACAGGAATGCTACTGACTTTTGAGTGCTGAGTTTGTATAGTATTGATGTCTTGTTTCTAATGTATAAAATTTTTACATGTTTTGGGAAACACACACACACACACACATGCTGTTTATTGCTACAAAATCAGGGTAAGCAGTGGCCTAAAGCAGTGATAGTGAACCTTTTAGAGGTCTCAATGATACAAACATGCTGCTGCAGTGTGCATACCCCAGGCTCACCACCATTGGCCTTGATGAACCTGAGCAGGAACTTGGGTTGGGTGAAGGATGAGGAGAGCCCAGAAGGTGGAAGTGTAGTTAACTATGGGTGGGGAGCAGTAGGAAAATTTCTCCATTCCTGGCTTAGGCATTCAAAGACTATCATCACTAAATGGCAGAAAACTGTCATCAGTCAGCATACTGCTGAGTTTATAGTTTCAGAACATTTCTATCCTAATAGAGAATACTCTGAGGTGTTTTATGATTCAGATGAAAGTTCCAGAAGGCTACAAATGCAAAGGAATTGAATACATTGGCATATATGATAGATTTGAACATAAAGAATGGGTAAAAAAAAGTTACATGGCCACATCTATCAATTCTTAGCATTACTGTTTCACCTATCAAGTGCTCTTATAGCTAAGAATAGCTGTTTCTTCTCAAACATGCTTGTATTATGGATCAAAGAAAATAAAATCACGCTAAACTGAAGTAACAAAAATAGTAATAATATCATGATTTGTTCATTGCTTACTATGTACCCAGTGCTGTAACATTTACTTTGTCAATCACTTAATTGCAAAAACTATTAATATTATCATTTTACAAAAGAAGACAATGAGGCTTTGAAAAATTAAATAACAAGGTCACAAAGCTGGTACATGATGAGGTTTTGTTTATTCATGTTTTGTTTAAGGTACAGAGCTCATATGCTTAGCCACCTTACTCCCCAGACCTTCTAAATACTGCCACATGTTTATCTGTTGTTAAAAGTACAAGCTAATTCATAGAAAGACTAAAGTATTTATAACCAGACCTGTCATTTTGTTCCTCTTGCTATTAGTGGCAGACACTTCTAGAACTATGGATAAACTTAAGACTATTGTTTTGCTGTAAAACAGAGGAGGTAAAAGTAGGTGACTGAAGGTATTTTGTAGTTTAACTGCCTTAACATAGTTCACTGTTAACTATAGCTGGAACACACAGTCTGAGAAATGTTAATGACAAAGCTATCGTGCAACTATCACAGAGGACTTTTAATACCATCTGATGTTAAAGATACAATTTTTATGCTTGGTTGAGATCCAAACACCAAAGAAAATATTTTACCTTAACCTCTCCCTTTTCTTCTGTTGAAAGTTTGAAAGCATTGAACTTATGCTGGATTTTAAGTTTTGTCTTTTTCCTCTATCAGTTTCTGAACTAGTTGATGGTAGGAATATACCTTTACACATATGTACCCTAGCATATAGCACAGTACAAACTAATGACCAACATTAATCAATACAAAATACATATTTAATGAATATAATAAATCACTGTGTTCATAATGCATAGGTTACAGTTAAGGAATGCAGTTAACCATATTGATACTTCAACAAGAATCTTGAAATAGACAGATCATCCTTCATACCCCAAGCATCAGCCCTGTAAGAGACAGATAAGCCTCAAAGCTAACAAGAAACCCAGTATACTGGTGACAGTAACCTACTGTATACATGATACAGGAAGCAGAGACAGAACTTCATGTGGTGCTATTAATCAAAGGACACTCAAAAGCACAAATATTTTCTGAACAATGAGAAATTTACTTAGAGAAAAGCTACTTTTGCCTCTGAACACTCAATAAAATCACTCCTTTAGGCCATTCAACATAATGCATTTTTGCAAAGAGAAAGCAATTAATCAGGATGTTCATGAGTGTGTGAAATTTTTAAAATGACAATAGCTGTGTATCATATGATGTGCAAAATGATGTCTTACTATGTGTATGCATCACGGAATAGCTAAATCAAGCTAATTTACATTTGCATTACTTCACATTTTGGGGAGTAGAATCAGTTAATACTATTGTTAGCAATTTTATATATACTCCCTATTAACTATAGTCACCATGATTTATGACAGAGCTCTTGAACTTATTCCTTCTATGTAACCAAAATTTTCTATCTTTTGACCAAAATCTCCCCAAACTCCTACAGTGCAGCCTTTGGTAATGACCACTTTACTCTCTCCTTCACTAAGTTTGAGTTTTTAAAATTTCACCTGTAATTAGATCATGCAGTATTTGATTTCTGTGCTAGGTTTATTTAACGCAGTGACCTCCAGAGTCATCCAGATTCTTACAATGATAGAATTTCTTTAAAGACTGAATAGTATCCCATCATTTATGGTATGGACCATATTTTTAATCCATTCACCCATTAGTGAACATTGAGGTTGACTCCATATCTTGGTTGTTGTGACTCATGCAAAAATGAACATGGACTCTGACATGCTGATTCCATATCTTTTGTATAAATACCCAGAAGTGGGATTGGTGGATTATCTAGTAGTTCTTTCTTAATATTTTTAAAGTAACCTCCATACTGTTTCCCACAGGGCTACACTAATTTACATTCCCATCAACAATGTACAGGGTTCACTTTTCACCATTCCTCCCCAACACTTGCTATTGTTCATCTTTTTTAACATAGCTTTTCTAAAAGGTGTAAGGTGATAGCTCATTGTGGTTTTAATAAATTTTCCTGACAAGTAGCAATGTTGAAAATTTTTCATATATGTTAGCCATTTGTATGTCATCATTTTGAGTTGATTTTTTTGTATGCCGCATGAGATGAAGTGTCTAGTTTCATGTTTCTCCAGTCTTCCCAATACCATCTATTGAAGAGATTTCTGTCACTCACTGCACGTTCTTGGCTTCTTTGTCAAAAATCAATTGACTATAAATACATGGTTTATTTCTTGGATTTTAATGATTTCAAATCATTCAACAGAATGTCTCACATGAATTATTACTACATCTGTTGCTCATCCTAATCTCAAAATTCTTAATACTCATGATTGCTACATTTAGCAACTTTGTGTTTGCTAGCCAGTATTGTCAAAAGTTGATAGGTAAGCTAATAATCTCAATATTGGTTTTGTAGCTGTCATTGTTTTGATAGTCTTCCATGCTCCAGAGTGATTTCCCCTTAGGAATATAGAGAAGGGCATATGTGTATTATGTTCAGAAGGCAGGAGCAAGGTTAGAAAGCCATTAACCTACATTAATGTCTACTATAAGCTAAAAAGACAAAAACCTCAGAACCCTGCCATTCAATCACTTTTCTTTTCAACTAAAAATGTTTGAAAGAATTATGTTGATTTTTTTCTGAGAAAACAGATTTCTGATTTGTACATCCCTACATTTCCCTGTTATTAAAAAGCAGCAACCATTCATATGTAACCATAACCAGGCTAGACTGTTTTCAGCCATTGCCATATATATCCTATAGTCTTGATACAGGCACAGCTGGAAAGCCTGAAAGATAATATCATGATTTCCATTTGTTTAACTGTCAGGGAACTACTTAGGTCCTGGGAATGACTGATTTGTGTAACACAGACCAATAATGCAACAGGTTTGGAAATGAAAGTTTTAGAGAGCTGGAATCCCTACAGTCTAGCTATGTAGTCCTACAAGTATAGGGAATTCACTTAGGAATTCACAGAACTTTGTCTTCATGTGTTGTTTTTGTTTTCTTGTAAAGCAAGGTCCTACCAAATCCTTTAGTCATGATTTATTTTGTAGTTTTATGGATGTGCTGTGGAGGTGGAAAACTAATGAGTACCTCAGAAAAAAAGAATTGGATGTGTCATGAATGATGTTCCTGTTTATACTTCTACTTTAACTATAATCATTTGTTTAAACAAAAAGCTCTGCATTTGAATTTCCACAATTGTATGCAAATTGTAAACATCTCAGATTTCTCCCAGGCTCAACTAGCACTACATTTGTTGATACTCATAATTGAAGAATAGAATCTTACACTAAAAAGTAACTGTATTTGTTAACCAAGTACAAGAAGAACCCTGATTCATAAACTTTCTAATTAATATCTCTAGTCTCATTTATTGACATTTTTATTTAATTTATTTAAAACTTTATCTCTTGCAGCCAATCTTTGTCTAATGTTTGACTTAGGTAGCTGATACTATTGATCTTAAATTTTTTCACATCCCTCACCTGTGGCATACCCATACAGCCCACTACATATACATTACAGATCTTTTCCTAGATCATATTCTAGTTCATGTAATTTCTTCTCCCACTATTTTTTCTTATAGAAGGATTTATAAGCTTTAGGATCCACTTTAATGCAGGGTATATCCTCTCCCTTTGGTTTTCCTAAGGAAACCAGTGTATTTTTATAGAAAACACATTATTAACTCTACCATTCTATGGACTACATCTGTGGTCTTCTTATGAATGAGCACCATAATTTCTTCATTCCCTGGACTTAATCAAAACTCAAGCACAAGCAGAACTGTTAAAAGCAGCTTTCCCAGTAATCAAGTTCAACAAGATAACCAAAAAATTTTTGCAAAGAAATTCAGTGTTTTTCTCATTCTTTAATAACAATAATTTATTCACATCTTTATTACTGGATACATTTAATTTTTTTAAGAATTCACCATCTTACTAAGGTGTCGCTAAAACCAGAAAATAAAACCTCATTAATTTCATCATTTAATTTCACCCTAGTAATTCTGCCTGAAAAGATGAACATATAGAAATGTGTCATTAATGAGTCTGATAAGCCTAGCTGAAGCATATTCAGTTCCAAGGAAATTTCCATGAAAGGTCTTAGTTTGCTTACTTTACCAGCTAGAGAATATATTGACTATCTTCATTAATTCAACCAATATTAAACAATTAGATGTGTTAGTTAATGTTGAGGATACAAATTAAGCAAGACAAAATCCCTGTGTTGAGTTTATAGTCCAGAAAAGAAATGAGATTAATTAATAAATAAATAGTAATAAAGAACACGGTTTATTATTCATGTTTATTAGCCACCGTACTAGGTGTTAGGTGTACTGCAGAATGGAGCAAAATGGATTCCAGGTAGAGCATACATGTTGAATTCTAAGACAGCGGTGAGCATTAGATACTGTCACACAGAAGATTTACACTAGAGTTTAGTAGACAGAGAAGTTGTGTGCTAGGCAGTGACGGCTTTATTGAGATGCAAAAGGCAAATAACATTTGGCTGCGGGGCAAGAAAAGCAAAGCATTTCCTGGCACAGGAATCATGCGTGCACAAAAGTCAGAGCAGAAGCCTGTGGCCAGGCCTGCAAAGGCAGTGCTATATATGTGGCTGAAGCAGAGGATTTCAACAGGAATCTATGAAAACAAGTATATGAAGTAACCAGAGCATGAAAGGGTGGAAAGGTGGACTGCAATGGAATCCAAGCCTGGGTGCCTGGGTTAAAGTCCTAGGTAGGCTCTTACAAGCTGTGTCTTGATGACTTTAAGTGTGCTAAATCATTCCATTCTCAACCTAGCTAACCTGGGAATCATATTTCACATTCTCTTTTCCTGAATAGTTCTGTTAGCATTGTCCAAATAAGGAACTTTTAGATTTAGATTTAGGAGATGGAAGTGAGGCAGCAGCCACTGCTCTCTGAAATTACTGTGGTTTAGTATAGGGAAAGACAGGCACAGAGGTAGCTAGAGGCTCTATCTTCTCCTCATTCTGCTGTTCCCCACCTAACTCTTCTCAACCCTGGCTCCTCTGACCAGGAGCAACCCTGAGGCATCAGCAGTTGCTTCACTACAGACCCACAGAGGCAAAGGCTTCCCACAGACTCATCCAGCAGCACCCTCACAGTCCTGCTTTAGTGCCTGGATGTGCCTGGCTTTGTATACTGACTGGCTGGTGATTCCTGGATCTTCCCCCCTCTAAACCTCCTTTTCCATCAACTCATAGTAATGCAGATAAAAGACAGAGACAGACACACAGAGAGCGATAGGGTCCCTTATCTCATAACTCACAGTGGATCTGTTTCCCTAACATATATAGCAGACATATTGCTTTACCTCTCTATGCATCAGAAGGTAATAATTATAATAATAACTGCTTTTATGGGATTATTTTGAGAAAATAATGTATACCTACATTATTATGTGATAGCTATTTCAGAATGTTTCTACTTGAGGTAAACAGTAAATCACTGAAAGATTTTTGTGACAAAATGACATGATCAGATTTATGATTCAGAACAATCAGTGTGACTGAACTGTAGACTACAGATATGAGGGGCAGAGGTAGACACAGAGACACTTCAAAGCCTGTAATGGGAATCGGGCTGAGCTCTTGGTGGCCTTTCCTAAGGTAGTAACACTGGAATTAGACATCAGTGAACAAATTTAAGAGCCATGAAGAAACTAAAAATGACAACTTGGTAAATTATTATATATGGAAATGGAGGAAACAGGTTGGCTTCTAGTTTAAGAAAATCAATAGATTACGATGTCATTTTCTGAAACAGTAATAAGGGAAGCAGAACTTAAGCAGCAAGCAGTGAGCCCAGCTTCTTTCTGTCCCTTCATATTCCATCTAAGATACAAACCTATTGATTGATGCCACCCACACCCAGGGTGGGGCTTCCCTCCAGTAAATCCATTCAGCCACACCAAAGACTGTGCTAAACCAATTTAGTTATCACACACTGTTAATCACAGAATCACACACTCTAATACAACATTACACATCCATGATTCAGGCACCTCTCAAAAGCCCCACCTATGAGTACATGAGATACTATAACATGTATTGCAAACACACACTATTAAAAAGTATTTATTCATTTCAAATAATAAATTTTTATACATTGGCTTAAGTAACACTATGAAAAATAATAACTTCTAAAAGTATTGGATAACAATAACATTTTTGTTTTATAAATTTTTAAATATTTGCTTCATTAGAAGACATCTAAACTCTCATAGCTGCAGCTACATCCACTTGATTACAATAAAACACATCACATAGCCTCTGAAAAGCTCTGTTGTACATCTGTGTTTTCATGGTACCAAAAAGCCAAACAGTTTTGACCTCACAGACCATCTGACAAGTTCTCAGGGAACACAGAATCCCAGAATTACATTTTCTAAATTGCTGTTCTTATTAACAGGTTACAAGTGCCCGTGCTCAGAAAGAAGATCCACACATCATGTGTTTAAAGGGGAGTGCTATAGTCAGGGTTTTCAAGGAAAACAAGATAATATGGGATATATACTTTATAGTATCATTTTATAATGGTCACTTAAAGAGTTGAATACAAAAGAAAGAGTACAGGAGATCAGTCCAAGACCCAAAGAATCCAGCTGAGGCCCTGGATCCCATGGCAATATCCTGCATAAGTCCAGCTGAAGATCTAGAGCCCATGGCAATGCCTCCCACCAGGCCAACTGGAGGACTACGGCCTACAACAATCTCATGCAAGTCTGTTTCACAGATCTGTGCTAGAAAGGCCCAAAGGTCAGTGGTGGAAGCCAGAAATTCTGTGCCAGCAGGATGAAAGATCTGTGCCAGGAGGCTGAGGGTTCTGCACGGAGCCAAGAAGTGATACTCAAAGTAAGGACCAGGGCTTCCCTGAAAATTACCATAGCCATCCTCAGCAACAGGTCCTGAGCTCCTCCAATGATGGGAAAAGAGTTCATATCAGGAAGCCAGTGTGACAAGCTTCTCCTGGAGAATGAACAGCACACCATCTTCCCCTCTGGAGCCAGGAAGCGATGCTCAAAGGACCAAAGCTCCCCCAAAGTGAACCACAATCATTCTCAGTGACAAGGTCTCAAGTTCCTCTGATGATAACAGCCAACTTCATATGCAGAAAGGGACAAATAATGACTATTCCTGAAATATTTTTAGGAAATGAGAGCAGTTCAGGTCATAGCTCCACTCCCTTAGTGGGCAGCATTTGGGAGTGAAACAGCAATTCAATGTGTTATTAGGAAGTAGTGGGTTCTAGAAGTCAGGATTCAACTACAAAGTAGCAGAAACAAACATTATGCTAATGAAGTGAGGAGGTTTTTGTACTTATATATAACAAGTACTGTTAGTGCCTACAAATAGCTATTCTTTTTTTCTCCTAGGATGGGGGCATACCTCCTAACTGGGCAAACTGCCACCCAGAAGAAACTCCATATTTTTCAGTTTCCCTTACAGCTAAGTGTTGTCATGTGACTAATTTCTAGCCAACAAGGCATGTATGGCTTATATCAAGATGTCCTCTCAAGGCCTGATGTGGTCAAAGGTGGGGCTTTTCAGAGGTGGCTGGATCCAAGGTACATGGTGCTAGGATCAAGGATATGAAACTACAATTGATTCACATTGTAATTTCATGATTAAGGGAATGAGTGCTACCCACTTGAAGGCAGGTAGCTTGGATAAACTTTAAGGAACAGAAAGAGAGCTAGTGGTTGTCATTTTTAACTTGCTACCTTCTGCCTCCTGCCTGCCATGAACTTTTTCTCCTCTACGATGCCCCTCTGCCATGCCACCCTGATTTGGAACCAGCCCACTATGGACTGAAACCTCTACAAACTGAGCAAAATTAACTTTTCCTTCTTTAACTTTGGATGTCAGGTATTTTGTCTCAGTAATGCTAAAAATAACTAAGATAAGATGTAAGGGAAAGTGTTGTGTGTGGTTTCTAGAAAGACTTCTTAAAAGCAGCTGGCCAAGTTTGGAGGAGCTTCCTTCATCTTCTTTCTCATTGCTCCCTAGAATATGTGTGTTTCATCTTGAAATAATGATGTAATAAACATAAAACAGACTTTTCACTCAATACAAATATGAGATACATCACTTGTAAGCATACAGAGAACACTGGCAATGAACATTCTATTGCTTAATGCTAATAAAAGCGAATTTAAAAGGATATGAATAGTACAGGCCACAAAGAATTTAAACACAGTCTTCCAAATGATTCCAACATTTTGTTGGTGGCAAGAAGAGAAAGACTCATGAGTAGTGGTGCACACCTACAACCCAAATACTCCGGGAGACTGAGGCTGTAGGACAGACAGAGAGGAAAGAGAAGGAGACAATGGGGAAAAGAGAGAGTAAAAAACAGATGGAGACAGAGAAGAGAAAGAAGAGAGAAACAGGAAAGAGGAGGAGAGGAGAGGACGTTCTCTAGAAAGATTATCTACAACCTGCATCAACTATGTTTCTGAGGAAAATCTTTGCCCCTTGTTATGATTTAAGTCTGGAATATTCCTCCAAAAGGTCATATGTAAAATGCTGGGTTTCTGAAAGGTGATTGGATCGTAGGGGCATTATATTCATCAAAGCCGAAAGTGCTAATAAAAGGTGGGATCTGGTCAGAAGATACAACTAATGTTCAAAATAACTGCTCAGACCATCAGACAAAGTAAAATCTAACAAAACAAGACAGAGCAAAGCCAAACCTAACAAAATTGTGAAAACAATACAGGAGTTCAAGACAAGATAATAAGAAATGAACAGTAGTTACCACTTTTCCCTCCCAGGTGTTTCTTCCCCTATCACTTTTACAATAACTATTGTGCTTTTTGGATCCCACTAACTCCTTCTGTTTTTTATGCTACGGTTCACCCAGATGAGTCTAAACTGAATATTATCTTCAGTTGCATCCATTTACCTACAAGGGCTTTGACATTATTCTACTTTATAGCTGGGTAGCTTTCCACTATATGAAAATACCATATCTTTCTTATCCATTCTACAATTATGGGCAAGTTATCCTTGCTTTTTTCTGGCCTCTTGTTGCATTGTTTTCTCTCCTTTGATTTTCAGTCTATGAATTTCCTTTCAAGTTAAATGTATTTCTTGTATATAGTATATTGATGGATCTTCTTTCTTGATCCACTCACCCTGTGTTTCTTTGTATAGCTGAACTGAGGCCATCTACATTAATGGTTATAAGCAGCATACATTGGTTTGTCTCTGCCCTGCTTTCCTCCTCCTGTTGGCCCTCCACTTTTCCTTTTCATTCAACTGCCTGTCTTATTTGGCAATCCTCCTCTGCTGCTGCTGCTGGAACCATGATCATCTTTCTCTCCCTCTCTAGAATAACGTTTAGCACTCTCTGTAGGGCTGGTTTGGTGGTCATGATTTCCTGCACTGGCTTGTCTCTGCCATGCTTTTTTCCTGCTGTTGGTCCCCTACTTTTCCCCTCCATTCAATCGCACTTTGCTGTTGTTCCTGGGACTGGGGTCATTTTTATCTCTCTCTAGAATGCCCTTCAGTACTCTTTGTAGGGTTGCTTTGGTGGTCATGAACTCCTTTAGTTGTTCTTTGTC
Organism: Hydrochoerus hydrochaeris; assembly: GCA_004027455.1. Lineage (NCBI taxonomy): Eukaryota > Metazoa > Chordata > Mammalia > Rodentia > Hydrochaeridae > Hydrochoerus > Hydrochoerus hydrochaeris. The sequence continues at coordinate 42,558 of PVLA01004900.1, forward strand.
ATAGAAGTATCTTATTTCTTCATCAATTTTGAAAGATAGTTTTGCAGGGTATATCAATCTGGGTTAGAAGTTGTTTTCTTTCAGTATTTGAAACACTTCATTCCAAGCTCTTGACTTGATGGTTTGTGTTGATAAGTCTGCCATGATTTGGATTGGTTTTCCTCTATAGGTGATGGTTCCTGTCTCTAATAGCCTTTAATATTCTGTTCTTGTGTTGAATTTGAGGGATCTTGATTATTATATGTCTGAGTGTAAATTTATTTTGGTTATGGCTAGTTGGAGTTCTATGTGCCTTGCTTATTTGCATGCTAGGTCCTTTATCCATGTTCAGGAAGTTTTCTGCCATTACTTCTGTAAATATACTTTTTATGTCATCTATGTTGACTCCTGCTTTTTCACTGACACCTTTTTTTTTTTTTTTGCATTGTCTTACAGCTGTTGAATCATTATTTCCTGGTTCCTTGTTATTTTTAAGAGATATTTCCTTTCATGATCACTAGCTGAAATCCTGTCTTCAAGGTCTGAAAGTCTATTTTCAGTCTCTTTCAAGTGGTTTTGCCAGCTTATGATTGAGTTTTTAATTCCTTGGATATCTCTTTGAATCTGTTTTATACACTGTAGTTCCTTCCTATATTGTTCATTCAAGGTTTCCATCATTTTCCTATGCTCCTCTTTTTTATCTATGTCATCTTTAGATATGCTGAGCAATTCATTCATTATGTTTGGGATTTCTTCTGAGACATTATTTCTGATTTGATTGCTTTTACAATCTCATGAAGTTGTTTCTTTACTTCAGTTGCTATCCTCTCAGAGTTTCAGGTGTGTGAGTTCCATTTTCTTTCATGACTGTATCTCCCAGACTTGTTTTGTGTGTGCTGAAAATCTGAGATTGCCATTTCTCCTTCATCTTGACATTCTCTGGTGTTCCTCCCAACAAGCTGGTTGTAAGACCCCAGACACTTCCAACATTGGCAGCCCCTCCATGTTGTAGGTTAGTGGGACATGTATCTGGGGTCCTCTGACCCTAAATTTACACGGAGGTAGCAGGGTATGATGTGGGCTTCTCCAGACCTATGCAGCTACACTGGGCCTTCCCCAATGACCAGGTGCACATGGAGGTGGGGCTGCTTCTTCTCTCAGCCTGTGTGTCTACAGAGGGACTCCCACAGTGGTGGCAGGCACACAGCGATATGTTTGCCTCATTCTCCCAGTGGATGATGGCTGCCTGAAGGAACCAAGGGCCTCTAATGGTGGCCTATAGGTGCATGGAACTTACCTGGCTTCATGTCCCTGCTCCTCCTGGCTGGCCGCAGGACGGAGTCTCCCGGTGGCAGCATTCAGCAGGCAGAGGCGATTCTGTCTGGCTCTCTCTGCCCATGCTGGCTGCCCACAGGAAGGAGCCTTCCATGTACATTCATTTCTAATATAATAGGTATTATAGTACCATTTCTAAATTTATAACAGTTATAAAAATAATTAGACATATTCAAATATTTATATGCAAAGATCACAATTTATCACATATGTACTATTATCTCTAGTAATAGATAATGAAGAATAGTTGAAAGTATGTTTAAGAAGCAGTCTGAGTCCATTTCTATCTCCTACTTATGTAGGTGACTATTCCTTTCTTATTCTTGTGAAAAAATAAAAATAATAACAGAAACAGAAGTTCATTCCCCAGCAAGGACAAAAACAACAGCAGAGCTCTGGGCTAAGACACAAGACAGCTGGTATCAGCACTCCACATGAATGTTCCTGTCCTCCCATGCAGGCCCCTGGTGCCAGCCCTGAGGTTGCACACTCTGGGAATGAAGTTGAAAACACCTGGTAGCCCTGACAATCTACCCAACCTTGGACCACAGTAACTACTTAGAGAGCTGGAAGAGCACTAAATGAGATCATCTGAACATTAACAGAGTGCCTACAATGTGAAGTAATTAAGTTATAAACAGATTTTTGCTGTTAAGTACTTTTACATAAAGTAAAATTTAGGAATTTTTGTGCCGACATCCTTGTATTTTTTTGTGCTACTCTAAGCTTTGTGAGAATAGGGTGTATGTACTGTTCATTACTTTATCTCCAGTATTTAGGAATAGTCTCTGACATTACAGGAGTGTAAAAACTACAGTATTTGTTTTGCAATTGAGTAAATGCTTAACAGATGATTAAGTATCTATGGAGCCACTACTCATGCAGGTGAAAGACAAAGGCACTAGAATGCAGACTCCTAAATTTTAAGTTGGTTTTGCAAGATAATATTGAACAAATCAACATTATATGGACTTTGGGTTTCTTTTTTATCTACAGTGCTTGTTGAACTGAGATTTCTAAAACCTCTTCCAGAAGTAACCTCAAGAGCAACTGATACCCATTCTGTTCACATTCTGTCAGTGGGCAGGCATAAATGAACATAAGCACTGTAATGCGGCTAGGAAAACAAGAAAAATACAGACTTCAGTTGCTGGAAAACACAAAACTATGAGAGATACCAATAAATGAGAAATCCTATACATGTGACATCATTATTTGCCTATATAATGTTAATAAAATTGGGTTGGGGATTTTAGTTGAAGCTCAGTGGCACAATGCTTATGTGACAAAGCACAAGGTCATGAGTTTGATTCCCAGTACCAAAAAAAAAAGTTAATAAAATTATATCTATGATCCTATTAGTATGTATTTTTTAAACACCCAGTATAACAAATTATCCTCTTATTAGTAGAATGAGACAAAATATGAGAATATTCTAGAAAACCAAGTTAAATACTCTTAATAAAACTTTCAAGCTTTATTCTTATAGTTAAAAAATGACACATACATATATATCTGTGAAGATGACTATGAATATATATATTCATAGATGACTATATGAATTTTATATACATATATATATATTAGTGCTACATGGTTCACAAAGTTGATTATTTTCATGAGTGTATGTGTGTGCGCATCTGTGTGTCACTGGAGACTGAACCCAGAGAGCCTTTATGCTGAGCTCCATCTCTAGCTTGTTTTTGGAGACAGGATCTCACTGAATTCCAAGGATGACTCAAACTTGTGATCTTTCTGCCTCAGCTTCCCTGAGTATAGGGATTACAGCTATGCACCACTGCATTTAGCATGTTTTTAAAGAGATGTGATCTTGCTCTGTTTCCCAGGCTGGCCCTGAAATTCTGGGCTCAAACAATCTTTCTCCTTTAGGCTGAGAGCAGGTGGATGCCACTGCACTTGGCTTCATAATGAATTTTTTTGGGGGGGGTACCAGGGATTGAACTCAGGATCTCAAGCTTGCCAGGCAGGTGCTTGTGCCACTGAGATAAATCCCCAGCCTCATTATTAATTCTTTTAACTAAATATCATTTTCATATTTCTAAACTGAATGTTATGATTCTAGGTGATAGTATTCATAGTTATAATACATAGTAAAGTTAATATTTAGGCCTGAATTTTAAGAAAATACATATGCAAATTACCTATATCCATCAGAAAATAAAAGATAACAATATTTGAAGGAATCTTGTTGGTTCCAGCCTTCATATCACAATGCAGAGTTTCTGCTGGTATTAACAGGTTGGTTGAGATTCCTAAGTGTGACTATTTGGAACTGTAAATCAGTATGCTTTTTCCTAGTTAGGGTGCTTTAATGGATATAGCTAATAGGACTTTGCTATTGAAGTTCAATTTCCTAGAAAATTTAGTAAGTCATGTTTAAAATTATAGTTAAAACTTACTCAAAGTATTCTTAGAATAACAAAAGCAGCACAGAGGAAACAGTAAATCAATTAAGGAAACACTGACACCAAGTTGTTACATTATCTTTGTCGAGCCAGAAACTTAATCTTTCTGCAAAGGATGACCTAATTGTACTACTAATGTAGAATCCCTTTTTAATGATGGAAAAGTCTTGTCTGCAACCCATAGTGATGAAATGCATTATAGGAAAGCTCCTATTTTCATTCTTCTAAGAATTGGAACTATTTTTAATTTTACCAAAGAATAATTTTCTTATTTACCTACATAGAGCAATGCATTTTGCAGATGTATAGTGTAACCTCCACCACCATCGCTTAGAAACACTTCCAGAAACTATCTTAAATATATAGTATCCATTATCATTTAGTCTTTTCATTTACTTTAGTAATTATTTTCAGAATATTTTGCAGCAAATTAATGAAATATATAGGCCAGGGATTCCAGGATTCAAAGTTGAGCTTATCACACTTTGGCCACACTACAGAGGGAAGGATGAGGGGAACCCAGCAAGATCTGCGGCCAGAAGATCAGTCTTCACTGGAACAATTCAGACTACCCAGCTCCAGAAATCCACATGGCAGGAAACTGGAAAGACATCAGCTTTAACTTTGTGCTCTTCTACATACATGAGTTCTCTTAACAAAATATTTAAAAGAGTGTAGGGCAGCACAGAAGAATAGTTAAAGGTTAAGGCTGCAAAGGTGACAGGTAAGGACAATAGTCTATCTGTGTCACTAGCTGGCCTTGAAATCTTGGATAAGCCACTGGATACCCTTTAAGAATGGCTCCCCACCTCAAGGGCAGGGGCATGAGAGTGAGTTGGTCCATGCCAGCAGGGAGAAGGCACCAGGATACAGTGAGAACTCTGTAAGGCTAACCACTGCTACTCATCAAGCCTCAGGACAGCCCTGCAGGAATGTGTGCTTAGCCTCACTTCGCAGGTGGGAAACTGAGCTACAAATATACTTAGTCTACTGTCACATAGCTAGCAAGTTTCAGACTTTGATTTAAAAACAGGTCTGTTAGACTCAAAGGCTCCAGCCCCTTCCATAGCTTGGTTGAATTAGAAAGTAGCACAAAAGAAGGGCAGGGAGGGCTGTGACTCAGCTCATCTACTCTTCCCTCTCTCCTCCTAGAACATTTAAAATCTCTAACTGCAAAACCTAGGTTACCCCTTGTGGACCAAGCACCTCTCTCCCCCTCCATCTTGTGTTCCACAGTTACAATTTAATAATGCTAACTTGGCTGTTTGTGACTCACAACTGCATCCTTCTCTGGGAATGGCTTCTACAATATGTCCCATCCCAGGGCTGCTGTGACATTTGAAAGTCTACAGGGCCCCTTGTTTCAACCTGGAGCAACTCTGCTCTCCCATTGGCAAAGCTCCCATGGGATCAGCTAAGGTCTATGTTGTAACTGCTCTTTCTCCTCGGCAGGTCCCTCTCATCTCTCAACAGGCACTGCTCCAGAGGAAGCCCAATAAACCACACAAACCTTCAGGTCAGGCTTTTGGTCCTAAAGGGTCCTGGAGAACCCCTGGACTTCAGAGCTGGGCTGGCAGGGGAGAACCAGAAGTCCCTGCAGGCTGTTACAATGCATCTATTCACTTGCAAAGCTGTACAGGATATTGGTGGGAGGGCTGCAGGAAGGATGCTACTATCTGAGGCATTTGAGGGTTCAGGGGAAAGTTGTGGTTATAAGTATGGATTACATGGCAGTTGCTGGGTATGACTGATGTATTTTAAAAAGACAAGACAATGGTGATTAATCACCAGTTCAAAAAATACAAACTAGAAATGGTTGTTGGCAACATGTAAAGAGACCCATCTATAGATGGAGGGCAGAAAAGGCTGAAGATCAGGTACTGATTAAATCAGAAAATGAATGAAGTTCTGAACTTCCTGTTAAATCCAACACATCTGCTTCATTTGGGGACCTAACAGGGAGAGACCTGAGACCCGAGAGGAGGATATGTGGGTAAGTGATATCTCTATCTCCTGAATCCTCTGGGCCTACAAAAGGAGTCCACACTTTCTGTTGAAGGCTAGCCTTCCTAAAGACAAGGCAGAAGTCTCTCTGCCTAGTGAGATGTACGCAGCCAGAGGGTGGGGGGAAACGCTATGGAGATGCAGAAACCTGCACCCTGACAATTGCAAGGGTAGGAATGAATGTACCCTTTGAAACAAAAGACAACTTGGTACAAATTGAGACAATTACAATGTAGACTGACAGTTGTGCTACTTAGGTGCTATAGATGATATCAACTGTATGTTTTTCAAAAATGATGAGCAACTCTTGGCAAAGTTCTAAACACTAAAATGGGCAATTATTTATCATACAGTTACCTTACTAGAAAAATCAGTGTGTATTTAAACTGAGGAAAAAAGTCCTGTTTACATATAAAATTGAGTCAAGTTCTAAATTCAATTATAAACGTTTTTACCCACATCAGTCACCAGTGAGATATTTAAGAGTCATATGCAATGTAGGATAACACTTTATCATATAGAAATGTCCTTTCATTGTAAGATACTAAATGCCAGTAGCACTTTAATCATGGTGATACCCATAAATGCCCCTCCCCCAGGCAATACTTAACCACAGCACTGCTATGTCTGGTTTTCCCTGTCTCTTTTGCTGCTGCTGCTTCTATGATAGTTTCTTGGGTATCTGCTAAATCTTGTAATCCCAAATCTATATCTCAAGGATTGATATCTTCTTAAACTTTAGATTTAACCCTCAATTTTCTAAAGGATATAGACCCTAAATGTTCCACCCACATTCCAAATTCAACATGTCTAAATTGTTTTAACTTACTTCCATGTCTGTTGTCTTAATCTGCACATACTCATTCATGCAAGCTAGAACTCTGGGATTCATCTTGTCTCCTCATTGCTCATATTAACACAATCACTAAGACCTGATTTTGCCTCCTATCCATTTTACAACCATTATACAAGATCAGCCCTCATCAGATAGAAAGCACCTGGGAACCAGAAGGAACTAGATGGATCACAAATGTGATTGTTATCCTCCTGCTGTAAACTCTTTAGGCTGGACTAATTTCCTCCTGTGTTCGTAAATAATACTTCATGTGCATCCCAACCACTGCTATATTATTGTATTCTAATTACCTGTTTGTCTCTCTGCCCCGCCAGGTTATAACCTCCCTGGTGGTAGGGAATGTGTTTTATTTATCTCTAGCCCTGGGTCTCAGCCCAACTCTGAAACCAGCATAGACAATAAATATTTGCTGAATGAATGAAATATTCATAAGAAACCACAATGCTGATGAATAAATTAAGAAATAATTTGATTACAGTATCCTCCCTTAGCCATAGAGATGTTTTAAGATGGTCTACAAATACCTAAAATCACAGTTCCAAATCATCTGTATATTTTTTTCTAAATACACCTACTTGTGATACTTTAATTTGAAAATTAATCACATTAATGATTAATAACAATAACTAATAATAAAATAGAACAATTATAACAATATACTATAATAAAAGTTACCTAAAACTTATGAGTTGTTTAGTTTGGCAACTTTCCATTTACTATCTTCTAACCTTGACTGAGCATGAGTAATTGAAATTATGGAAAGCAAAACTAAGTATGAGAGGGGTGTGTGATTAAATGTAGATTTGGATTCTTAGACCAATTATTCTTTGAAATTCTTTAGTACAAAATAGATATTTAAATAGACAAAGTATAGTACTGTTTTTTGTTTGTTTTTGGTACCAGTAATCAAACTCACAACCTTATGTTTGCCAGGCAGGCATTGTGTTGCTGAGCTATATGCCTGGTCCAGTCCTGACTTTAAATAAACAAAAATATAAAAAGGTAGTTGGATGAGTTTATTTTTCATCTTTGAACAAAGAAACTGTTTAAAAACCAAAACACCTCTTTTAATCACAACATCAAAGTAGATTCCTCATTGGCCTTTTGCTAATTGATTTAAAAGAAGTCATTAAATATTAACTATAAGCCAAGTCATGTTCCAGAAAATGGAAAGGGGTGGGTATGGTATCTAAGGTATGGTCTCTCCCTTGGAGTGTTCAATGTAGAAAGAGGAAAGAGTCCTGTAAACAAAATCACTAAGCACCATGGCAGGTGTAACAATGAGGCTATGTACAAAGCATCAGGAAAGCATGAGAGTTGTGATTAATGTACCTTTTAGGCAGAGGGGTGGAACAGGCTTTTTAAATAAGTTATATTTGAATTGGGTTGAATTGTTCCATCACTCAGTGTCAGCAAGATTATGCCATGGTAACAAGCAACACCAAATTTCTGTTGATTTAACAGAAGTACAAAAATTCACACCTCACTTATGTTACACATACAATTCTGACCAGGAGAGACCTATAGTTGGATGTAGTCACCAGGAAACCCAGGTGACAGAGACCATCAATACCAGCCTTCAGGATAGCTGCTGCAGGGTTAGGAAACTCAGCAACTCTCACTCCTCTCGATACTTCTGCCAGGAAATTTCTACCTGTCTGATGTGCAGCACATCTACTCATATCATCTTGGAAAAATCAAGTCATATGTCCACATCTAGTTTAAAATGAAGAGAGAAGAATGAAGTGCCCGAAAGCAGGAAAAACTCACCATCGGTAAACAGCTATTAAAGATGAGGTTTACACAAAGAGGACAAAGAAGAACCCTCTATGCAAAAGGAACACAGGCACAAGGTCGCAAAAGTGTCATGATGTGTATGGGCAAAGCAAGAAGTATTGCACTGGACACAGAACAGAAAGCCAGAGGTATTAGAAGACAGCTGGAAAGGCAGGTTAAGGTCACTGATGAGGCCCTTGTTGGCAATTTCAAAACTTGATCACTCATAGGAAGTACATTTACAAAATTTCAATCAATGCAATCTGCATATCCCATAGTAAATTGGAAGATATCAAATAGTAGAGACTAGTTAGATACGATTTCAAAAGAATTACGCAAGAGAGCAGTTCTGTATCTTATCTAATGTGTTCAAGGGGCAGGACTTTGGATGGAATAACTGTTTGAATGGAGCCCAGTCTCTGGCTAGATGCTCTGAGAAGTTATAACATTTGGAAACAAAACAGTGCTTCATACTGTTATTTCACCATTGGCTAGAGAATCACAATTCTCCCTGTGGCTCAACAGTAACTAGGGCTTTGCTTTAAAATTAAATTACTTATATTAAAGATGCTTTAGGGACCACTAGGTATTCCATCTTTTAAAACAAACCAAGCAGAACTCAAAAATTATTAGAATTCCTTTAGCAAACACACTGGGGTATCTCCTCTTATCCACTCAAAGGTTGGTTTATTAGACACTTTTCTGAGAATTGTATATAAAACTCAAGATTTTTTTCCATTGAATAATCAGACAAGAAAGGGTCTCTAATACACAGAAAGCACAGATATAACTTATCACTGCAACAAACATTGATGAGCAATCTCTGGTTCAAATCCCACTAATGGCAACTAGTATCATAAACAGGCTTTATTTTTTTTCTTTTGTAAGCCAATTTTATTTAATAAGTAAGATACATGCATGGATACCAAAATCCACTTACACTTATTCATTCACTGAGTTCTCCCAACTGGAAGTCACAACGACACACAGGTGTGTAAATGGATGTGTTAGGTCTCTACAGGTTTCTCCAAAGCTTCCCATTGGCACCTGAGACCACGGGTAGGAGAACACAGACAGCAGGCTACCTTTGCAAACCTTGGTCCCGCTGCAGCTGCCTATGTGTATTCAGGAGTTAAAGTTGCTGTTTCAGGAGAGACAGGGCACAAAGTGATCCAGGGTGGGGAGGGAAACAGCATATTCCTGCAATAGATAACACACTGGTCATCAGCAGTCCCACTCAGCTCTACAGGGAGCCTGGGGCAGAAAAGCAGACACTGAGGAACACATTAGTATTGCCACGTTGGGCCACTCAAGCAGTTTCCAACCAGCAGAAATCAAAAAGGGGCTGGAACAAGGACTCTGGCAGACCTTCCCAGTGCAAGGAAGACACTCCACCCAAACTATCAGAAATAACAGGGTGAGACATTAAGTAGACAAAGGAGTTATTACTTTTAGTATAATAGTTGAGAAGCTTAGAGGAATTTGGGCTACAATTTATTAAAAAGCACTTAATGAGCATGAAATGTGTTGGAGGATTATTGTATATTTTGAAAGAAATTTTCAAAAAATAAAAAGTAAAAGCCAGCTGGCTATGGAGGCATATATCTATAATCACAGCACTTTGGGATACTAAGGCAGGAAGATTACAAGTTTGAGCACAGCCTTGGCGATTTAGTGACTTAGCCAAGACTTTGTCTCAAAAATAGAAAATTTTAAAAAGGCTGGAGATCTGTGTCTGTGTGAAAGCCCTAGGTTTAGTCCCTGAACTGCAACTAAAGTCAATGCATTTTGTTCTAGAAGGTTTGCCTGTAATCATAGATTTTCCCCTCTCTACACACTTCATCCTTTTACAAATAGCAGCCATTTCTGGAAATACATACACATGCTATAGGTGTTCCTGCTTTATTCATATTCTTTCTTACACAGAAATAAAATCTAAAATTCCCACAGGTGTTCTTTTTTCCTGCCTCTACATCCAGCATAAGTGATAAAACAGAAAAGATTTTCTCATTTTCCTTCCAAATTCCTAGTGGTATTAAGAAAGAAACAGTTTCAATAAAATGGGTGGTATGGCTAGTTTTGGTAGAGACATAATCTTTCCTTTTGTGTTCCAACATACTGCCTGCCTCTTATTTGCTCTACTCACCAAATGTCATTGCTAAAAAAAAAAAAAAAAAAATGATGCAGAGAACCGAGGGACTTAGGCAAATACAGCTCACCCTCAATAACTTTAAGTATTAAGGTTATCTGATACAGGCAGCACCTCCTCTCCAATCTTCTGTGTTGCCCTTGGACTAGAGTCACCTCCAGGAGTATAACTATATAACTAACACTCTGGAAATGCCTTACAGAAAGGAGCCACTTTCTACAGATGAAGTCTCCACTTCATTCTGAAATCCAGTTCCAGTCTCACAAACCAACACAACATAAAAACAAGAAGAAAAAAGATCAGGAAACTTTGCCAGTGAAGTCAACTTTCCTCCTCAAGATCCAAACATTCCAGGATCATAGTACACATAAAACCTTTTATACCATTGCATTGGAAAGAACACATCTATTTCTTTTTTCATTTTTGCCTTTAAATGTCTTAGTACTCTGGGTCATGCTTTACATTCCAGGTCTCGCCCTGGACCTGAAACTGTTAAGTTCCATGTGACAGATTTTTATTTCAGGAAAAGAGGCTCACTGATTAACAAGACAAATTTATTTCCTCACATATATTAAAGCTGGAAGCCTGCCCTCTATCCTTAGGACTCTTGTCTGTAGACTAACCTAATGTTTAAGCAACAGTTGCCCAGATACTTGGACAAAAGTTACATCACAGAGCCTTTGTTAAATGCCTTTTCTGAGGTGATAAATGAGAAAGCATTTTCACAGAAGTTGATTTAAGCTAAACTCTTGGCCCATTTTAAAGCTCTTTCATCACATTATTCACCATAATGATGTAAAGTCCGGATTGAAAACTAAGAAAGTACAGTGACAGTTTTGAGACAAAAATATTTCTTACTCTACAATAAAAGGATAACATTTAAGAAGGAGATTTGAGATTTCCATTGGAATTAAAATATAATCACAAATTGTGGGTCTGTCAGTGATGGGCCACATATATGCTTGGACTTGTAAGGTTCTCGAGCAGCCCAGGTGTGTAGCAAACCATACCAGCTAGAGTGAGTGCTCTGTGATGTTCAAGTGACACAATTTCAGAACACGTCACACTGTTGACCCATTGATGGTTAGTTTTGCTTGATCTCATGATCCTGTAGGTTCTATCTCAGAATGAGTTCTAGGCCATTGGCAGGCTCTCTGTTTTAGTAATAGTAGAATTTGTTCACCCCTGTGAAAATTACTTAACTCATGTATCTCTTCACAGAAAACTATTTATAAATTTAATGCATAAGGTTGTATGCTTTGGGGAAGTCACTTTTCATTATTCAATATAAAGCATGTACTTTGGTGTTAGTGTCTGTCACTCCTTTTGTTTAAATTTAATGTTTGACACCTGAAAAAGTGATCTCTGTTTTAAATTTTCTGATGGGAAATCAATTACATCTTTAATGATGTATCAGTTATACCTCTAACAGGTCTGGGAGTAGACAAAGTTCTTGTTGCTTCTCAAAGCTATCAACAAGCACAGATCAAATGAATAACTGAATATAACAATATCATATTCAAATATTGGAAAGCAGCAACCATGTGTCTAGCTCCAACTATGCTAACCTCATAAACAGTCTAACTGTTTACGATTAAACTGAATGGTCAATTTAATATGGAAAACAACCACTGTGGTTATGGCAATTAAAATAGTCAAATTATTTTACAGTAGCATTCACACTTACATTAATCAAGGATCCCAAAAACTTGATTATAAAATCTTTATACCAATGAATGATAAAATTTTTAATTGTAAAAGAATATAAAATAACTGATAATTGAAAAATATCAAACAGCAAAAAACTTTCAGGAAATTGATCCTTGATGTGAACAGAAAGGGTGTTGTTATGATTGTTGTTAATTGTAGCCCAGGTTAGGCAACATACAAATAATTTGCGTATTTTTATTCCAGCAGAAAATATGTGAATAGGCTGTGTTGTTATATAAACTGGCATCTCTGGGCACGTATATTTTATGAAACATAAATGCCAGAGTCCAAGTGGCAAGTGTTAGCAGGTGTAGTATTCATGGCCAGGTTTGTGGTTTATCACACCCTCCCTTCACAGGAAATGAAAGCAGAGGAGGGGTGGGGAGAAAAGCAGAAGCTGTGAGTATGGTCAAGGGCAATTGAAGGTTGTAAGTACACACTCCACTTTCTGGCTCACGTCTTACAATATCACCTTTATCATAACAAACTAAAAAGCTACTTCTATGGTTAATTTTGTCTTAACTCAGTGACACAGCCCAATCCTTATTTAGGAAGTGGCCAGACACAAGTCAAACATGGGCACAGCATATTCTGTTAAGGAAGTAAATTTGTATAATATTCTCAGGTAAACATAATAGATTAAAAATGCAAACTAGGCCAGGTTCTTTAATGGTTAGAATAAGAAAACAAATCAAATTCACTGTGAGGAGCTCAAAAACATACATTTGTACTTTAGGATTATTCAGGGAAGAAACCAAAAAAAAAAAACCTACAAAACTTTTGGCAGAATCATCAAGTGTGCTTGCTCAGGTTGTGGCCACACGAGGGGCCAGCTCAGAAGGGAGGTGCAGATGCTGTCCAAATCCAGCTGTACTTCTCCTCCCCACCAGGCTCCTGGAGAGGGGCTGTGCTTTCCAAGGGCAGCCTCTCAGTGTTTCCTAATGCTCTGAGAAACAGAAACATGCATATACTGCAACAGTGCAATAAGAGTAGAAATTGATACTGGTTTGAAAAGGAAATTCTGAGGTAGGCATAAAAACTTACACATGTTCCATGGCCTTTGGTCCAGCAAAGGCTTTGGTCTATAGGTATTTATTTTAAATAATTAATTTTGGTTTTTTGAGACAGGGTCTCATCATGTAGTTCAGAATGGTCACAGTTATCCTCCTGCCTCAGCCTCCCAATAGCTGGGATTACAGGTTCACATTACTTCTGTCAAGATACAAAAAAAAATGTCACTAAAAAAAAAAATTGAGGTTGTGGTCAAGTTAAATCATCAAAATAACGGAGATATTTCTGATGTTTGGATTCCTTCTGGAAGTGAACTTGCCCCTTAGTTTAATCCTTCTAGCAAGCTGGAAACTTACTGTTTCCCCAAATGACCCACTCCAATTTAAAGTGGCTTTGACTGAAAGTCGTTCTTTTATATGAACTGTAATTATTTTTTCTATAACTTCCATTTAATGTTTCTGCAAGGAAACACACCCTAAGTGTGAAATAATTTGTAGTTACAAGAAGTTTTCATCTCTCTCATTATACATATAATTTGTGAAGCACATGAAATTATTACCTTTGGCTAGCCCCTTTATAGTATCAATGAATCCAGAGTTTATTGTCAAACATAAATCATTAATTTTTTCCCACATTTTGATACAAAAACTAACCCCAACAAGTAACCGAATAATAATAATGACTTATATTTGTGCAGAAATTAAAAAACCATTTTGGACACAAATAAAGGATTCTAGGTCATTTGAAAGTATTTAACAGTAAGTGGGACAGATCCTAGGAAATCTAAATTATGACAATATTGTTTTCAGATGATTCTGGACTTCAAATCACACTTCGAAAAATAGTTTTTGAGATTTTGTCTAACTTACACATCTTGCCTGAGAAGAACTAACACAAATTTTGCACACAACTTTAAGGGTTTTATGGACCTTTCTAAACCTATGGTTTGCCCTCTAGGCTAATGGTTCATGGTTCCACTTGGGAGCTACTCCTTACTAGTATAATTTACTGATTAGTTATATAAATCAATCCACATTATACACCATGGCACCCAGAAAATGACCACTGTCTGCAGGAGTAAGAAGAGAAAACGGGAGGGCAGGTCTCCCAGATTTCCAGCTTCAAGCCAGCCACAAGAAAGAATCAATATTACTGTCCCTGTGAAGCTTATCTGTGACACACTCATGGCGCCCCTGGCTGGACATTATTCAGATTTAATTAGGTAATACAGGTACAGCTTTTTCAATATTCCTTGGCATATAGTAAACATTCAGTAAATGATAGAGAATCTTTCAGACTGGAAATCTGACATCAGAAAAACTAAGTATCTTACCTAAATATCAGTCTCACACTGAGCAAGTGACGGACTGGAAGCCAGTGAGTGTAGTTCTACAGTTCACACCTTTGCGCATACTGACATGACTTCCTAGCACAGCTTTTAAAATGTAAATACTAACAAAAAGATACATTCATCAAGCACCAAATAAAGAGACACAATCTACTATGATAAGAAGCTGGTTTTAGAATGAACAACTGTTGAAAGACATAGCTTGGCTCAAAATCCAGGGCTCAGCTTTCCAGAAAACATGATGGTAAATTCACAAAAACTTGAGAATTCCCACAAAACTTCCAAATATGGAGAAAAGGAAATTGAGGTGGTTTTATTAGCTAGTCCTCATCTGACTGAGGAAGAGTGGAAAGGGCTCAAGGGGAACAATGGGTGAAACAGAAAATAATCCAAAAACAGAGCGCTCTCCCCAGGGTGAACAGCGCTGAGCCCTAATTAGTCGGTGTGAACTCCTGCACAGGCTGTGCAATAAAGTCTCAGGAAACCTGCAGGGGCCCAAGTCATCTACCACTCCTGCACACTCCTCCTGCTCGCTTCGCTCCCTTAAGGTACAGAGAAAAAGACTGGGAATGTATGGGACCTCAGGCTGTGAAACAATAAATAGCGGAACAGATTCAGATACCGGGGAGGAAAGTTGAGGATTTACTCACGCATTATCAGAGCAGACAACACCTGAAAGACTCAGGCAACAGCACACCAACTCAGCATGGAGTTACTAAAACGAGAGCCCTGAAACAATCAGGGGAGAAAAGGGAAAGGGCGAGTGCAGACTCACAGCTTCAGGGGTTTCAGGGCCTGGCTGGTTACCGGCTTGCTCTGGGGGCAGCGGTAAGGCCGAGAATTAGAACAGAAGTGCACATGGCGGGAAGCAGCTCGCCTCACGGCAGACCGGAAGAAGGCGGGGCAAAAGACCAAAGTCCCATCATGCCCTTGAGGCCACGCCCCCATGACCTCTGACCTCTCGCCAGGCTGTTTATCTTAAAGGTTTCACCACTCCTCAAGAGCATCTCAGGCCTGTGACGAAGCCTTTAATACAGGGAACATTTAAGATCCGAACTACAGCAACAGGAAACACCCACAACCTCCCAACACAATAAAGCAAAAGGATAGAAACAAACTTCCAAAGGATAAAAACACGCGAGCCCGGAATAAATAAAACTCAAGATGCAGGCAGCAGTTCCTCTTAAGTGTTTTACATGGTTTACTGTAATGAGAACATGAAAACTAACAATAAAATAGGGCTTAAAGGTGCGGCTATAAAACAAGATGAAAAGGAATATAATGGCTAAAATGAAACAAAGTTAACAGATTAAACAATAACAACAAAGAACTCAATACCAAAACAAGATAATCCAGGTGTCTGGAGCAAAGGCCCGTGTTAGGGCTTGTGTCTAGACATCGCAAAGCTTCCTGTAGTCATAGCTGGGGGCTTCTTCAGAGGATGCTAAATACTAGATTTTCTTAATGTAATGCTCTGTCAATGAACATGCAGACTGCTTCCCAGATTCAGGTATTGTGAGTTGTGCTGCTGTAAAGATGGATAGGCATGCATTACTGTACTATGATAACTTTAATTCTTTCAGGAAGACACCCAGAAGGGAAATAACTGGATTAAATGGAATTTCTAGTTTTAGTTTTTTAGTTTGTTTGTTGAGGAATCTCCACACCAATTTCCATAATGGTTACACCAGTTTATCCCACCAGCAATAGGGAAGTGTTCCTTTTGCCCTGCTAACCAGCACTTTCTATTATTTGTTTTACTGATGATAGCTACTCTTTCTGGAATAAGATGAAATGTCAGTGTCATTTTAATTTGCACTTCTCTAAAGGCAAGAGATGTTGAACATTTTTTCATGTATTATTTTTCATGTAATTATTATTTTTCAAATAGTCAGAAAAGTATGTATTTATTTTGATTGCTTGTTTTTGGCTCATCTTTTTTGGAGGGATTTAATTTATTTGAGTTATTTGTATATTCTAGGTATTACTTCTCTGCCCAGTAAATAGGTAGCAAAATTTTCCTCCCTTTTCACTCTGTTGTTTGTTTTCTTTGCTGTGCAAGATTTCTGATTTGATATGATCCCATAAGTTTTTACCTATGCCTATCTATTCAAGAGTTTTATCTGTTTTGTCTTCCAGCAGATTAAGTGTTTCTGTTTTAACATTTAGATCTTTGATCCATTTGTACTGTAATTTAGTACATGGCAAAAGGGTGTTTTCTCTGGTTCTGTGAGTAATGCTATTGGTATTTTGATTGAAAATTCATTAAATCTGTGTATCAGTTTTGGAAGTATGACCATTTTGAACAATTTTGGTTCTGTCTCTCCAGAAACAATAGATAGTGTTTTGTTTTCTGATGCCTTCTTTGACATCCTTTTTCAGAGTACTGTAGTTTTCGTTGTAGAGGTCTTTCACAACCTTGGTAGGTTAATTCCTAAGTATTTATTTTTTTTGATGCTATTATGGATATTATTGCATTCTTAATGTCTTCGTGAACTTATTACTAGTGTACTGTTGTATTTTGTATCCTGCTATGCCACTGAATTTGGTTATTAATTCTAGAAAACTTTTGGTAAAATTTTTTGGGTTGCCTATATAGAGGATCATGTCATCTGTAAATAATAATTTGATGTCTTCCTATTCCATACATATGCATTATATTTATTTCTCTTGCCTGAATTCTCTGGCTAACATTTCAAGAGTTATACTGAGCAGGAGTGATGATAGTAGACATCCTTGTCTTGCTCCTGATTTAGAAGGAAAAACTTTCTCTATTGACTATGACTTTGGTCATTGGTTTGTCATAAACAACTTTTATCAGATTGAGATAAGATCCTTCTGTACATATTTTCTTCAGGGTTTTTATATGACTAGATAATTTGATTTTGTCAAAGGACTTTTCTGAATCAGTTGAGATGGTCAAATTATTTTTGTCCTTGCTTCCATTTACACGATGTATTACATTTATTGATTTGTGTATGTTGATCCATCTTCACACACTTGGGATGAATCTTACTTGATCATTATCTTTTTGATGATTTTTGCATTCTTTGTACCAATGTCTCACTGAGAATATTTATGTGTACGTTCATTAGAATGACTGACTTACAGTTTTCTTTTCTGGATGGGTTCTTCTCTGGTTTTTGAATCAGGGCAATCCTAGCATCCAGGAGTGACTTTGAGAGTACTCCTTCCCTTTAAATTTTGAGGAGTGTTGGAATTAGATCTTACCTAAAGTTCTTGTGGAATGCTGCAATGATCTCATTAGGACCTGGGTTTTACTTAGTTGGTAGTTTTTTTTTTAATTAATATTATTACTTCTTCAATTTCATTTCCTATTACTGGAAATTCAAGTTTTTTGTAGTTTCTTAGTTCCATTTTGTAATTTACATATATGGAGGAACCCTATCCATTTATTCTGAATTCTCTAATTTATTAGAGTACAGGTTCTCAAACTAGTTACTAATAATCTTCTGGATTTTGACAGTGTCCATTGTGATTTTATTTTCAGTCACATTAATTTGTGGCTTTTCTTTCCTATTTTTAGTAAGATTGACAAGGTGTTGTCTATTTTGTTTATCCTTTAAGGCAACTCTTTGATTCATTGATTCTTTGTATCATTTTTTAAGTTTCATTAATTTTTGCTCTGATCTTTATAATTTCCTTCCTCATACTAGCTTTGGACTGTTCTTGTTTTGCTAGGAATTTGAGATGTACCATTAGGTTATTTATTCAGACCTGCTCTGCTTTTCTGATGTGGGCATTCACAACTATAAAATTCCCTTTTATGTCTGCTTTCATTGTGTCTCATAGGCTGCTGTATTGTGTTGGCTTTACCATTTCATTTCCAATTTCATCCTTAATTTTTCTGTGATCCACTGATTATTGAAGGGTGTCTTGTTTAATTTCCATGTGTGTATATTTCTATGTGGTTTCATCATTGACTTCAAGTTTCATTGTGCCATGATCTGACAATATGCGTGAGATAGTTTTGATTCTTTTACTTAAGCATGCTTTACTTTACGGCTACCATGTAATATATTTTGGAGAAGTTTCATATGCTGCTTTAAAAAAGTGTTTATTGTTGTTGTTGAGTGGAAAACTCTGTAGATAGCTATGAAGTCCACTTATTTGAAGATTTGGGTCAACTCTGATATCTTTATTCATTTTTTATCTAGACGTTCTGCCTATTTGTGACAGTGGGGTATTGAGGTTTCCTCACTATAATTGTGTTGCTGTCTATCTGATCTTTTGTGTCCAGTGGTGTTTGCTTTATGAAGTTGTCTTTTGATTGGGGAACAAGATCACCCACATGGAGAGTTATTGCTGAACTATATGCCCTCACTCCTGTCCTTACATAACTTCTCTGTTGCTAATTTCCTCTTTTTGTCCCTTTTGCTTAGCTGCTCGCCCTACCTGATGTACTCATTCTATTAGACATTTTAGCATTTTCAGGTTCATTGACTTTCTGTGGATAGCCTTGAGAATTTTTTGTAGTGCTGGTTTGGTGGTCATGAATTTCTTAAGGTGTTATTTGTTATGGAAATTATTTATTTCTGCATGCATTCTGAAGGATAGTTTTGCAGGACACATAAGGCTGGGTGTGATGGAATAATTAATGGTCAACTTGTAACACTCAGCTATACTGAATCAGTGTGGTCTTTGGTGTGGAAGACCTACCTGAGGATTGTTGCCAATAGCATAAAAGAGTATAAAAGGATAACTGGAGTAGAACACAATATGCTGTTGATTCTCCTGGAGAAAATTATCATCCTGGTTTTCCTTATATGAAGTCAGTTCTCAGCATCACAGAAACTCAGGTCCTTGCTGTTACAGAGGGTAACTGTGGTTCTCTTCAGGGAGCTCTAGTTCTTACCTTGAGCATTGCTTCCTGGCTCCACCACAGATCTCTCAGCCTTCTGGATCCTTCATCCCACTAGCACAGACTTTCTAGGTTCCACTGCTGACCTTTGGACCTTCCTAGTACAGATCCTAGATACAGACTTGCAAGAGACACTGTTGTGGGTTCTTGACCTCCAGCTGGACTCACTGAGGACATTACCATGAGATCTAGGTCTTCAGCTGGACTTGTGCAGGACATTGCTGTGGGATCTGGGCCCTTAGCTAAATTCTTTGGATCTTTAGTAGGTGGACAGATCTCTTGCACTTGACTTTTCTGTGCAACTCTGACTGTTCTGCATTTGACTTTTTGGGTGAATATTAAAAATAATCCTATAAATTATGTATACTGTATTAAATCTATTCCCTTGCAAATCCTAACTACAACACTGGGTTGTACTGGGTTGAAAGTTGTTTTCTTTTGGGGCTTGAAACACTTAAATCTAAGTTCTCCTGACATTTAAGCTTGTGTTGATAAGTATGCTTTAATTCTAGTGGGTTTCCCTTTATAAGTGATCCGTTGCTTTTCTCTAATAAATTTTAAGATTCTTTTTCCATGATTGACCTCTGGGATTTTTGACAGGTTCTTTTTTATAGTGGCTACTTGGGGTTCTATATGTCTCATTTACCTATACATTCAATTCTTTGCTCAAACTTGGAAAGTTGTTTGCTATTATTTCCATAAAAAGTTTTTTTTAATGCCATTCATGCAGTCTTCTGATCTTTTTACTAATTCTGGTTAATCTTAGATTAGTCTTCTTTGCATCATCTAGCAGCTTTTGTATCCATTTTTCATATTCTCTTATTGATTTAAGGGATCTCTGAACAGTAGGTCTCTTACATGCTTCAATAGAATTTTTAATCTCTTGGATTTCTTTGGGGAACATTTTCATGGTCTTTATAATTCTTTTCTAAACTGAGCAATCATGTTTTGTATCATCTTGTTTAACTCAATTAGCTTTTTGTTAGTATTTTCGGTAAACTTCCTGATCATTTTTTTATTACACCCACTTATCAGTTTAATATCTTTCCTGAGTTCACTGATCACTTTGTTTTTTAATTTCCTCTGCTAACCTTTCAAATGGTTTCAATGTGTGACTTTTGATTTCCTTTCCCTTAATACCTCATGGGTCAGCTTGGGTAATTTAGGAGTTTTTGGAGGCATTTTGTTGCCTCCCACATGACCATAGTTTTTTGTTTTGTTTTATTTTGTGCTGGGGGTTTTGGGGTGCTAATAGTGGAAAGATTTGGCTGCTAGCAGGGATATATCTTGAGTTACTGACTATTTTTCAGTGATGTACTCTGGGCATAGCTAGCTCTAGCCCTTTGCCTCTGTTTCAAGATTCAACCACCTCTGTCAAATTGAGAAAGGAGGATGCAGTGTAATTGGCCCAGCACCCAGTTCTGTGGGAAGGGAACACTGTTAATAATATAATGTTAATAATGTAGATTAGTAATAATATAATATTAATATATTATTACCTTAATAATATATAGTACATATTATATGTTATACATAACCATATAATGATGTAACCATTTTATATTAATATAATGTTATTAATTTAATAATAATATATTGTTAATAATATTGCATTATTAATAATATAATGGTAATCTATTAATAAATGATAATCCAAATATTAGCATACATAGAAAATCTACTGCTAGCAACAACTATGCCACCCTGGCAAAAGCAATTAAATTAGCAACAAATATATCATCAAAGACAAACCGGACATTGACATACCATAAGAACCAATAATATACCACCTTTCATCATAGAAAAAGATATATAATTATATTATGGCAATTATATTAAGGCAAATCAAATATTGACATATAGTAAATCTCTACTAAATTCAATAACTATACCTCCCTTAATGATTGAAAAGAGTTCAAAGATAATGTAATACAGTAAGCTAACTACCTGAAGATTAATAAAGCTTACTCTAGTAAAGATACACTAGAAATGATAGAGAGTATGTGGAACAGAAGGATGAAAGAAAACATTTGAAAAATGAAATAATAGAGCATGAAGAGAGAAAATTAAAATTTAAAAAATCATATTAAATAGTAGAAGGATGTTAATAGGATCAGATAAAGGTAATAAAAAAGAATAAACAAGAAAAAGAAGATAAAATGAAAACAGAAAGAAAAAATGTGACTAAATAGAAAAAAGAAAGGGAAATTCCCCAAATGCCCAAAAACCAGTGAAGAAGAAAGAGAGAAAAATGAGTCCAGAAAAAGCAAAAAAAAAAAAAAAAATCTCGGTACTTTCTAAGGAGCAATTTCTTTACAATATCTGCAGTTTTGGACTCTAGCAAGTCACTGTTTTCACTGTATGCTCTGTGAGTTTGGGAGGTGTCATCACGTTCTAGAGACCCTTTGTCAGTTTGCCCCAGGATGTGGAACTGCCCAAACTAATGCATAAGCCTGGGTAATTCTGATAGATGGGAGAGCAATCATCTGATCTGTGCTGCATGTAGGGAGCAGGTCAAGTGTCCAAGCAGCCTGCTGTACTTAATGCCAGCACTTTCAGACCAATCATTTTTGAGTGAAATACAATTTGAACTTGGCTTCTCACCATAGAGGGTAGAATTTGTGTTCTTCCCAACCTAGGGTTAAACTTCTCAGGGAGTCTGTGTCAAGATTTCTCCCTGTATGTGCCTGTCTCTCATGAGTGTTTCTCAACCAGACACTGTTGGAAGATTACACTGGTAACTCTCAAGTGAAGTTTCTTTTTATTTGTCTTGAGTGTCAGTTTTAAATAATCAAACCCCTCCTAAATTGGTGCCTGATTAAACATGCTGGCAATATAGCAGGCACTGCACTGGATTGCCTCTCCAGTGGTTTCTTTTCATGTACAAGACACCTCGCAGTGACACTCCACACTACTTTTGCCGTTCATAACAGCTGTGGGCTGCTCTGGGGGCCAGTGCTTCTGGCCTGGTCTGCTATTTCTCCCTGGGGCTCCAGCCTTGGGGGTTTACCTTGTGTTCCCCTTCCTAGGAGGTGGGGCTAAATGTCTAGACTGCCTCACTCTTTTTTTGTGTGTTCCATATCTCAACTTCTCTGTAGATTGTATTTTTCTTACAGTTTCTTCCCAAATCCCAGATATCTACACTGGACCCCCAAACTCTGTTGGGGTTATGTTCCTGGAGCACCTTTGAATTGGAAACCCCAAATTTTAGATATGGTCAGAAAAAATGCCTACAAATGCTTATTTTTATAGTTTAAACCCTAAATATGCTATGCCTCCTGCAGTAATTTATGTCACTTTGCTTTAATGTAATAAAATACTGTATTAATAAAACCTTAGGAGGTACAGGACATTTTTTGCAGTATTTTAGGGATCTTAGGACTTTAAGAACAAAACCAAGAACACTCAAGACAGTTGCATACGTACAGCACCCTGTTATGGTGCAGGATACTGGTACCTCTGCCAGAGATGGGTTACACGGCAGCAACCAATCAGCAGCAAGGAGAAGTGAATGACACTCTTGGATTGGATACTTGCAAACACCCTCCACCCATGAGCATGTGCATGCACATGCGTGTGCACAGGAATGCATACACCACCAAAAACAAAACAAAAGAAACAAACAAAAAATATGTGCATGATATTTGCGGTTTCCATGAAATTGCAGGGGTTTCCAAGAACAGTTACTAATTAGGTTCTAAGGAAAATTCCTCTAGTGACTGAGGCTATAAACTATAACTTTGTGGGAGTATACTGTACTTAATTTTTTCCCTCTTTGTCAAATTGTTATTTTCTAGATGTCTAGATATAGAGGCTGATTTTTGCTATGATTGCTACTTTACCATTTTGGTTCTTAACAACACCAATTCTAATTTATTTATTGAGACAAGGTCTTGATATGTAGTTCAGTTTGGTCTTGAGCTCACTATGTAGCCCAGGTTGGCCTCAAATTCACAGAAATCCTCCTTCCTCAGCCTCCTGAGTGCTAGTATTACAGATATACACCATCACACCTAGTTCAGTAACACCAATTTTAAAAAGCTATTTAAAAGCTGTATTTTAGCCTAAAGTAGTTTTTAAGGAAATAATATATCTTGAGATGTATGTATGTGTATAGCATAAATATGTGTATTAGGTATGTGTTTATATGTTTATATAGGTTTACAGATATATTTTTATATTTTTTTCTACAGAAAGCTTTTCTTTCTTCTTAATATTCAAGTAAAATTAAATTTGATATAGTACCTATAATATCATTCAACTTGCTAGGAGGATTTTTCATATCTGGTTATCTCTGTTACATGCATAGAAAAACATTTCAACTGATGTTCAATCAGTGTTAACTATTAAAGTGATTTTTTTAGGCTATGGGATTTGGGATTGTTGAGGTTTTTTTCCTTTTCATGCTTATATTTTTCTTCATTGTTTGAATTCTTTTTTAAAAAAATAAAGACAAGTGTTCAGATTTATTGGAAAGTCGTAGTTTCTAATGGTGGTACAGCTCTGTAGTTACATGTTGGAAACCACAGATGGTGTGACTGCCCACTCTCTCTGTTCCCATCTGGACTGTCTTTCAGGGGCTTCTATACAACCAGGCCTTCTTGTGCTGAATGGCTAACTATGCATACTAAAAAGAAAACTTTACTCTTTTTGTTTAAATAAGTCACATTACAAATAATAAACCAAGAAAAGTATTAGAGAAAAAGTTATTACCAAAAGTACTCACTAAATTATAACTTAAATCTCACAACACAAAATGGTCAATTCTCTCCCTTTCAAAAAGAAACATGTTCCACTTTCATTCATTACTGTACAGTCACACACTAAGTAATTATTGTGTTCAAATACAGTCTTTTCCAGTATTTCTTGAAGGAAAAGTACGACGAATAAAGACAAACATATTGACACCAGATGTATGTATCTCTTCACATTACAGCCAATACAAGCACACACCAAGGAATAACAAACCATTTAGATTTAACCAATTAAGCAAGGCTTGACAAACTAGCTGCCTCTGTGCATATGTACTTAGTGATTACAGCATTTGAGACCTGTCCTCAGTTGCCAAACCTTCAAGCTTTTTAATATTTGTACCAGAAAACAGTGATGTTGATGTCAAAGTTTGGAGGGTTAGTATTTATTTGTAAAGTTTAAAATGTAATGTAGCTAAAGAAACCTTTATGACTGGTTGTCTATAAAGGTGAATTTATAAAAACATTTGTAAATACCAGTCATGTGCAAGAAAAGATCTTGTAACTTTTTCTTTTTCACTGAGTTAGTATCTAAGGAAAGAAGTAATTGTGTCCAAATAAATTAAATGAAAATAACATTCAAAGAATCACCATTTACTTAGCACACTGAAATGTTCCAGCAAGTGCTTATTCCCTTACAGTTTACTGAATAGAGATCAAACATTCGGGGGCTTTGTGAAGTCAACCCACACTGCTGAGCTTCCAACACATACTGCCTTCAAAACTAGGGTGTTTGCAGCTGCAAAAATCTAATAAAGTTAGCTGGGTGTGGTGGTGCACACCTGTAATCCCCAGCACTCGGGACACTGAAGCAGGAGGATCACTGTGAGTTCAAGGTCAATCTGAGCTACAAGTGAGTCCAAGGCTCACCTGAACTGCAAGGCCCTGTCTCAAAAAGACAATAAATAAATACATAAATAATTCTAATGAAGTTGTAAAAGAAATCAAAGAACAGAAAAAGTTCTCCCTCCTCTTCCAGTGGCATTTGTTTAAATTCTTTATAATCAACATTCATCTCTTTTTTAAAAAAAGCTATTAAATTGACAGAACATTAGAATGCAAGGGAAGAACAAGGGGAGGAGGGAGGAAGAATGGAAGAAGGGAAGGAAAGAGTAAAGGAAGGAAGGATGGAAATCTATTAAAATAAGTGAGTCCTGAGTGATGGAAGTGAGAACATATTCCTCTGTTAAACTGAGACTTAAGACTGAAGGGTTTCTGAATTATGAGGTCTGCTGAGACATTAGCAATGCCAGCCAGGAAAGCACCAAGTCCTAGAACACGTTCCCTCAATTACCAGCCGGCAGGGTTAGATTATCCATGAATCTAAGACCAGGAACATTTTTATAACAAAATTTTGGGGAAGAACAGCATGAGTCGTTTACAATGAACCTACACTGGCTGTAGATGAGAGGGGCAGGATAACAAGAATAGAAGCAAATCTGAGATGGGAGTTGTAATTAGTGTTTCTGGATTGGCTGGCACCGTGAGCGGGACACAGTGGCTCCTCGTGACTGGCCACTGGGCTTTGAGTCAGGCTGTAACATACTGTCAGGAATGTGGAACTGTTCTTTTGTTGGCTTGGCCGTAACTCTTAGCTTCCTTGTCTTTCTCTTCCCTGGCTTTCCATTCCTTGTAATTAAATTTAGGACATCTCAAAATTTTTCTTGTTACTTTTTGCACTTTTATTTTTATCTTAAATTCCTGATAAACGAAAAGTAAAATAGGGTAGGAAAACTATAGGTAGAACTGAGATTCTTTCATTTACACACAGAAAATCAGAGGGTAACGTGTAGACCTATTACTTGGTTGGAATTTACCAGTGATATTTTAGAATGTCGGGGAATGAACATCTAATTCAATCCATGTGTTCTATGCTCTGTGTACCGTTGCAAACTATGCACAAGTTACAGTTACCCACTTCTACTACCTCTTTCCCCTCCACAGCTTCCATAAATACCTCTAGACCAGTGACGACAAAACTTTCAGAGCGTTCCATGATAACAAACAGCGCACTGCTGCACTTGAGCCATACGTTCACCACCCACTGCTCTAGATAGTACTGAAACTTGACCCTGGGGATCTCTTCTTTTCAAGGATACCCAGAGTAAAACAAAGCAGTGAAACCTGGATCCTCTGTGTTTACACAGAGTCAATAAAGCAATACGAAGTAGTATGAACATGTTTTATCTATTACATTAAACAAGCACATAAATCAACCAACCAAAAAAAAGGTAAGTTTTACAAGTCTGCCTCTTTGCCCAGCCTGGCTTGGGTTGAATGTCATAGCAGGGTTGAGAAGATCATATTTTTCTCCTCCATTCTCCTTGCCTAGAGCGTCAAGTAAATTGCTAATAAAAATGACTATTTTTATATCTTTTGGAATTTTTTGAAAAAGTCATCAGGTAGAGGAATAATCCTGAACCTAATGATTAGTCTCTAAGTGGCAAGTTAGAAAGTCAGAATGTAGCTTGGGACGGTCCCCGCTTCCTGACGTTTGCTTCTCCATGCCTGCAGCACCTGGTGAGGCTGTACTCTCCATGCTGCGCTAGTGCTCAAAGGGAGCACAAGCAAAGGACCATGAGCCGCAGTGACTGAACTGCTGCTTTAAAACTTCCAGCAGTAAAGTCATACTTTGATTTGGTGGTAAAGAGAACAGTTTCTTTCCAGTTACCAGAACTTTTGCAAAGTAAAACATGATAATCTGATTGGCTCAGATAATCCAACATTACATATTTGAAATTGTAGATATTCAGGTGGCGCCATCATACTCAGAGGGGACAAAGGTACTCTTATTTCCTCATAAACACGTATGAATATGTGCTTTAGTCAAAGTTATTTCACCGCCTAATGTAGAAATAGCCATCCTAAATGCATGATGAAAAATTAAATTGTAAAGATCCACGTCTTACTCACTTTCTTGTCACCGTGACACAATACCCAACACCCATGAGTTGAAGGAAAAGCCATTTATTTTAGCTCACAGTTTGTAAAGGTTTCAGTCCATAGCTGACTGGCTCCAATGCAGTGTGGCATAGCAGAAGGGCATTGCAGAAGAAAAGCAGTCAATGGAAAGCAGGCAGGAAGCAGTCAACAACAAGCCTTCGTTTCCATTTTTATTCCATTCAGGTTGTATGCCTATTGATTGGTGCCACCCCTACCCAGGATTAGGCCTTTCATTTTCAGTAAATCCATTTGGCCACACCCAAAACTGTGCTAAACAAATCAATGGAGTAATCTAGTATCACATCCGTGATCTGGTACCATACACCCATGACTCAGTCATTCCCAATAGTCCCACCTTTGAGTCCATGAGGATATGGGAGGACATTTAGATGTAAACCATACCAATCCACATCCTAGGAATTATTAGAGTGCTTCTGAAGAAGGAACCTCAGATGGCATAAGAGTTAAGGCTAACTAAACCTTTAGCTCACTCAGGAGTGGAAAAGATGAGCAACATTTTAACTTTTTTAAGGTTTTCAAGGTGGGACCAACATGCAATGCAGTTAGAGACATGCAAGCCTATGGCAATCATGGAATTCCCCTTCCCTTCACCAGTGATTGGTCTGGGACAGGCATGCAGCCCAACAGCATGTGACCAGTGGCAGCTACCATGTGTGGACTCAATTCTAGCCCACAGGATGGAGTTAGAGAGAGCTCATTGCTTCTGGAAAACAAATCGGCCTCCCAGGTCAGCAAAGGCTTCCCCATAACTAATGCTATGAACTGGATAAGAAGTAGTGACAGCAAAACTTATACCATGAGAGCACAAACAAGCCTTAATGACAGTAAGAGATTGTATAAAAAGGAGAAATTCAGAACCCTTGGAGATACAGCTGTTCCAACATGAAACCAGAGGTGCTGCCTATTATTATTATGATGATGGTTTTGGTTTTTATGTTTGTTCATTTTTTTTTTTGTACAGTAAATTTATTCCAGGGAGTGCTAAGATACATTCCTAGCCCATTTTATTTTATTTTATTATTTTAGTCAGGATCGCAATAAGTTGCCCAGGATCCTTATGATCTTCTTGCTTCAGCCTCTCAAGTAGCTGAGATTACAGTGTGTGCCACCATGCCCAGCTCTTCCCTTTTCTTGATGAATGAAATAATTAAATGTCTTTATGCTTAAAATACAGCTATCAGATAATCTGTCACTTCCTCTTGAAACTATTCCTAACAAATTACTCCCTGTTAATGCATTTAAGAGCAAGTTTCTGGGCCGGGGATTTATCTCAGTGGCACAAGCACCTGCCTGGCAAGCTCAAGGTCCTGAGTTTGATCCCTGGTACAAAAAAAAAAAAAGAGAGAGAGAGAGAGAGAGAGAGAGAGAGAGAACAATTATAAGAACAGGTTTCATGAGGAAATATAT
This sequence comes from Hydrochoerus hydrochaeris, assembly GCA_004027455.1. Lineage (NCBI taxonomy): Eukaryota > Metazoa > Chordata > Mammalia > Rodentia > Hydrochaeridae > Hydrochoerus > Hydrochoerus hydrochaeris. The sequence continues at coordinate 71,156 of PVLA01004900.1, forward strand.
CTCAGAAACAGTTAAAATGTTTGTATATATACAAAATATATACAGATATATATACGGCCCTCCTTTGTATATATTAACTGTTTACAACACAAACAAGGTACAAACAAGAAGTACATCAGAAGGTCTGTGGAAGACAATGCTAGGAAACACGAAAGCATTTACACAAGAGGACTTCTGTTGTCTCTGGCGTTCTTAGGTCCAGAGATGAGCTGCCCACTTCTCCTTAGTTCTAAGACTGATCCAGATTTGCAGCATATTAAGGACATAAGCACCCCAAGCCACAACCCGCCTCCTCTTCTGGGAAGTATATATTGCAGGGCTTCCTTGTTCAACTGAAATGGGGCCAACGTCCCTCAGCCAGAACTCCGTGCTCACATTCTTCCAACTGTGACAAATGTCTTCCTTTGACTCTCCACTTTTTTAAAAAAAATTTTTTTTTAGGCTTTTGCCAAGTAGAATTACAAAAAGTATTAACCTCTTTCTCCAAGATTTTATCACATGGCCCTATCATACCAGCTAAATTAGGTAGAAATAGTCTAGGCAGTCAGACGGGGCCGGGCCCTCAAAGGAGTCAGTGCAGAGGATGAGAACACAGCACAACTGTAGCTGGAGACAGAATCACTGAGGGCCGGGCCTCAAGATAAACATGACATGATTATACCTACCTACTTCTCTGAGGGATAAAAACAAAGCTTCATATTCTGAATAAGCATCAGTCACCTCATTAGGGGACCAGGACCTTGACCATCCCATCCAGAAAATGTCTGTGTTGTTTCCATGCATGCTTGCTATGCGACCTGCTTCCCCATTAGATCAATATTACCTAAGTGGCTATATTTATAATCTTATTGTTAATCACAGTTTTGTCCCACATTATGCCCACCTTGACTTGCTTGACATGACTTGCTTCCCCATTGGATCAGTGTTATCTAAATGGCTATACTTACAATCCTATTGGTTGCTCAAAGTTTTGTCCTACCTTAAACATGTCATAATTTCATACCCATTTGGTGATTTTGCTCTATTAAACTTCTTTTAAGAAATGGGCTTGTGGGTGACCTACTTTCTGGTCCCCCTTCTGTCTCTCTTAGACAGAACTTTCTTTCCCTCAATACATATTTCCTGCTCTTAACCTCTGTTGTTCTTTAGAATTCTTTCTCCGATTTTGGGACACTTGAACTGCCATGTCAGATGTCTAGCAGGTTGGGAGTTGTAATATTTCCCCTGTTTCATTTGGGTGTCCTACATCACCCCTGTATCCATCTAACTTTTTCTACTCCTGCATTTGTGGATGTCTGTGTTTCCCTGCCTGAGTTTTTCTTCTTTTACAGCCCTCATCCACCACAGTCCCTCTTTCTAGACAAGACATACTCCATGCAGCACTCCAGCCCATTCTGGTACGGAAACTCTACCTTGATGTTATGTCACTAACCTTTTATCCTGGACCAAGATCTGATTTTTCCTATTTATTATTAACTCTCTCTTATATGAAATGTCTCGGTTTACAACAAACCTCTGTCTCAGGGTCTGCTTGTGTTACTGACCTCTTGTAAAGTCTCATTTATTCTTATGTCTCACATGTTCACTGTCTACTTCATCAGGAAGTCTAAGGCACTTGCCAAGAACTCTAAAAGGTCTGAGAAATGATACTACCAGCAAGCCAACAAATTGGACTTTCTCAGTTTTGTAGATGCCAGCAGAAGACAGGAGGTCTTTGAGTCAGAGACAAAGTTGTTTATTCCTCAGTAGCTATAGCCAGAATAGCAATCAGCATGCTTTTCCATAACTTCCTCAAGCCCCAGAAAAATGTGAAGAGAAAGTCAAGTGATACTGACATGTACAGTAGATACAAAGAACCCTTGAACTGAGGAACACAAATCTTTTACACTGGCCACTAAACATGATTGTCCTTGGCTCCAGGGGTAGACACTACCTCTATCTTCCAAGATTGTTTCCACTGCAGAAGGATATCATCCAGAAAAAAACAGTCTACACAAAAGACATGAAGAAAGAGCAAGGAGCCTGGGAGCAGTGTTGATCACCGGGGAGAAAAAGAAAAAGAGGGAGAAAATGAGAATCAGATTGTTTTAATCTGGCTTCTTTAGGGTCCTCCCATGACACGCTTGCAACGCCCTGACCCCTTCTGGCAGGAAGCCCTTTGTGCTCCATCCCAGCCTCTGTTTTCCACTTCAGCATCTCCTACTTCTTCCTCATCCACAGCACTCCAGACCCCTGCCCTTCCTTCTGCCTTCTGATATGTAAGTTTGTGGAACTCACAGAAGCTACTATATTCTCAAAATATTGATGAATTCCCTTCTCTCTTATCCCTATGGATTCTGCCCTAGTTGCATTCATTGCTTCCTAATTGAATTATTAAAATCTTTTCTCAGTCCTCACTCATCATCTCTCATTTCTATTCTCACAAATACTTTGTAAAATATTGTACTGACCTGGTATGTAACTCTTTAACTGAGAAATCACTGCATCCAGGTGTAGGGGAGCACACCTGTCATCCCAGCAGGCTGGAAGGCTGAGGAAGGAGGATCACAGATTCAAGCCCAGCTGGGCAATTTAGTGACTGAAACACTGTCTCAAATTTTTTTTAAAGTTTTTTTTTTTTTAAAGTGATGAGAATTGTAGCTCAGTACAAATGCCCTGGGTTTAGTTCTGAGTACATACGCACACACCCAAGTACACATGCACAGAAAAATTCATAATGGCTCCCTGTTGATCAAAGGGTCAAATTCTAGTGTTGCCCCAATTTAACTGTTTAACTTGACTTACAACCTTCTCCACACACCAGAGTATTATATTCCTCCATAAACCGCTCTACCACTTCCTACTTCCATGCTCTTATTGAACTCTTCTGTCTGGGATGTACCATTCTCTCTTGAGAAATTACTTCTTGTTCTTCATGAATTGGGCCTAGTGTCTTCTCCAAGACCAGGTCTTACTCACACAAGGAGAGCTAACCCTTTCTCCCCCTACTCTGCTATTATTATATAGTAATAGTTTACTCGTTTGGTCATACGTCAAAATAGGATGTGAGCCCTAGGGAATTCAGGAAAAGAAGGCTATTTATTTACTCTTAACATTTCTAGACTTCAGAATAATACCTACTACTACAAAATCTGAGCTTAAAAGCACAGTGTGTCTTTTTTTGTTGTTTTGTTTAAAATTCTCCACCCACAGCATTGTGGTCATGGCACTTTGGAATCAAAAAGGACTTTAGACATCACCAGTACCAATGCTTTTACAATGATCAAAACTAAGGCCCAAAAGGAGTAATAGAAAAACAACATGCAAATTCAAAGGATGATGTTTTGAAAATGAGTATTAATTTATTCACTGCTTACTGAATGACAACCACTGCTAAACATTTTACATAATATTTCATTCCCCCAATGAACCTATAAATTAGGAATATTTTGTTCATTTTGCAGTATTTTATCAATCATCCCCACGAAACCTTGCCATCTGAAATAATGCCTAAGTTTAAGTTATTGGACCTTTTCATGGCCCCTAGCACCTCTTTCAGCCAATTCCTGGCTGCCATGTAGAGGAAAAGGTTTTATTGCCTCTTTAACACCTTCTGGTGACTTTAGGTACTTAATTTGCCCCCTCCAGGGCTGTCCCTGACTTAGAGCTTAGCCTTAGGAGCATCTGCACACTTCATGCTTTCAGCAGAATGGAGGCGATGGTGGGTTTGGCAAAGTTGGCCCCAGACACTCTGAGCCCCTACTCCAGAAGGTGATGCCTGCATGGGAACTCTGGTCTCTTAAAAAGACTTTATCCTTTTCATGACTATTTGACACACTTTCCACATGTACCATTTTATACCTATCCCATGTCAAACAAGCTTGGACAAGATTGCTTCAGATCTACCTGTTGTCTAATTCTGTGGGGTTTTTCCCTCATGACACCAGATTAGGCTTTTATTATACTCAAAATAGCTGCTAATTTTCCCAGCTTCAATTTTTTAAATGGAATCTGATAAGTCTAAAATAGTTGGAGTCATTCAGTACTAATAAATTAGGCACTAGTTGGAAACAATTAGCTATAAAAGCCTCAGTAGTTCAACCTGGGCTTCTTTTAAAAAAAAAATTAGTACATATCAGTGATACATAATGAATATGTCCATTAGGGGAGTTGGCATGTGTAGCCATTGCACCCCGGCCTTGTGACTGCCCCTCTCTGCCTTCATCCCCTCCCTGCATCCTCAGGCCATGCCCTGCCACAGCAGGGCTACCTCCCCATCTCCCCTGTCAGCCTGGTTTTCAATAACAAACAATTGTTGCTTTTAGTAAAAATAATGTTTTCTTGTAACATTAGTATCATTAACACTGCTTTGTCTTGATTAAGAAATCATGAACCTCTTGATACATATGAAAGGAATAATATAGAAAATCACCATTTTGAAACATTTTTTAAAGGCAGGAACCATCCATGGATGTGCAAATTTGTATTACATGAAAACATCTCTTTACCAGACCATTTCTAATGAAAGAGGAGAGGAAAGAATTTTGAAGTGGGAAAGCCGGGTGGACGTCATACCAAACAGGTGAGCAAAGTCAGCACCGCTGGCTGGAAAGACCGTGGATGGGATTTGAACTCTGATGTAACACACCTAAAGTGGACAACAACATGTTGGTGGTATTCTTACCAAAAATGCGTGACTCCAATCTTACCCAACAAAACTTGAGAGAAACCCAAATTGCGGCACATTCTTTAAAATGACCAGAACCCTTCAGGAGTGTCAAGGTCATGAAAGACCAGGGAATGAGGACTGTCACGCACTGGAGGAGATTGAGAACTCCAGGTGGGCCCCACACTTTGGAATCCACGGGAGAACCCACGAGTGGGAAAGCAAGCGACTTATTCAAGGTCAGCACTTGACAGTGTTGGATCCATGTCATTTGCTGGTTTTGACCATGGCGCTCTGGTTATATCAGATGTGGACATCAGGGGAAGCCAGGTAAGAGGGGTGTGGGAATTCGCCACCATTTGTGCCACTGTTCTATTAGTTCAAATTACTTCCAAGTGAAACGTCAAAAGAATCATGGAGTTACAACAAATAAGGTCTCTGGACTATTTCTGCTCTTCATTGTACTTCTGGCAGCAGGAAACAAAGCTTGAACTGGGGCAGCTTTGCACGTCAGTACCAGGTGAACAGAGATAAGACAGTGCTGGAGTCCAGCTGTGGCAGGGCTAGGGTTTCCCAAAGGTGGACAGGGAGTCGGCGAGTGAGAGACAGAAGACACTGCACACCAGTCTGTGAGTAAATCTGAATCTGCTTTATTTTTTAGAAGCTGGAATATATATTTGTTAACCTTTGGCAGCAACCCCCAGCCCCAAGCAGGAAGCGCCCCAGGCTTAGGGCCAGGCAGGGACAATCCTAAACAATAGGTTTTAATTAACTCTTTTCACCTTTGTAACATCTCAATCTTGTTACTTAGTTAGCTTGGGAAATGTAAGCCGATGCACCTGGATGCCTGCAGGCAGAAGAGATGCCTGAGGCTATTATGCTGCTCCCTACATTGTTTCCCTTATCACTTATGGGAGTATGGCAGTCCCTGTGAGGACAGTGCCTGTCTTAGGTCAAGGACTCTTCATATGAACCCAACCAGGCCTTACCCGTCATGGGCCTGCAGGACAGCAATTGGTCCTGTGCCTGTCTTAGGCGGCCGGTGGCATAACATATGTGTCCTAGTTGCCCGTCTTTGGCTGCCTGTAGGACAGTGCCTGTCTTGGGTCAAGGACTCTTCATATGAACCCAACCAGGCCTTACCCATCATGGGCCTGCAGGACAGCAATTGGTCCTGTGCCTGTCTTAGGTGGCCAGTGGTGTAACATATGCGTCCTAGTTGCCCGTCTTTGGCTGCCTGTCCAGTGTCTCAGGGCAGTTGTCTCACAGGAACCCCGC
>PVLA01004900.1:77178-103796 GCA_004027455.1 Hydrochoerus hydrochaeris
CTCACACTACTCACAGAAGGCAAAACCCCACAACCAGTCCTCACAAAGGGGTTATCTAGAGGGCCTCCAGCAACCCCCCTGGAGTCTCCACCCTCGACTCCATATTGAGCATTACATAAAAACATACACATGTGAACTACACAAATTACAATTATCAGTACAAAACATTCCAAGATCCCTGCACCCAATTCCCACATGCAGTGTCCTTTTCCTGGAGAAGCAATTGTCACAAGGCGTGGATGGACTAGGACGCGGCATGGACAGAAAAGGGCGCCGCAAGACAGCTCTTATCTGAGGGGTTTTTGAGCCACTTTCTGTCCCTGCTGCTCGCAGCCCCTGCTTTCCCTCCCCCGTGCAGCCTGTGTGTTTTGATCGGGACCAAATAACCTGCACAATGCTAGGCTCCAGCCGGCTTCATGGTTCTGAATTTTCATCCTCCTTTCTCCTTCATTTCCTCCTATTTTAATTTTATTTTGACTTCCTCTCTCTGAGAGTTGTCCTTCTTAAATACCTTTACTGTATTCTTGATACATGTTGAACATTCCTAATCTGAAAATCCTAAACTTGAAAGGCTCCAAAATTTAAATGTTTTTAAGCACCATACCTGGATTCATGAACTGGGTCATGGTCTAAACTCAGGCATTGTGCAGGATTACTGTAAGACTGTATACGTTGTACAAAAAACATGAAAGAGCTCTGGGTTTAGACCCAGGTCCCACCTGCAAGTTCCCACATATAAATGTTCTTGTGTCCCAGAAATCACCAGGCATGGAAACCCTTCCGTGGTCCCAAGCACTTCAGATAAGGGATGCTCAGCCTGTTCCCCGTGTTCCCCAGCCCCCTCCAATTTCTATTCCCATCTAACATTGCATCTGGCAGTTCCCAGGGCTGATTACAACACCCCCTAGCCTTGATCCTTTCATGTAAAAATACATTTTTATGCTTCTTTTGTTTGACCCTGTGAAGTCCATGGACCTATTGTTATCGATTCTGTGTTCCAACAAGAAAAGTCTCTTTGGCATGGGGCACAGAACAGCAGGGGCCCCAGGGGACGCCACCCTGAGAATGCTGAGGCCCTGCCAGGGGCCTGGGAAGCTGAATCAGGAAGGCCTGGCACCAAGGGCAGCAGAGATGTTAGCTTCAGAGCCAGCCCTGCAGCCCCTTCTCCAAACAGCAAATTCTCACGACTGTCAGAGATCCTATTCTTCAAAATGTAAAAACAGAGGGAGAAAAGTTTCGTTATTCTAGAGCATTTGCTCTCAAAATACACAGTGATTAGAGAGAGCTCTGTGGCTTGGCAGAGACGTGGGACCACCCCGGGCTGTCTGCTTGGCTGGCCAGCCAGGCACGCTGGGCACTTGGCTGTCTGTCTCCAGCTCTGCCTGGCACTTGCTCCAAAAGCAGTTGGAAGGGCCTGACTGGATCCCAACGCTTAATTTTCAGCTCACAAGCGAGAATGTTTGGGATTTAAGCTATAATACTGTGTTTTACAGTGCAAGAGCTGACGCTTTTATGTGAATTAGACCATAAAACACATTTCACGAGTTATGAAAAACAGAATATTTCCAAGGGATTTTTGTCCTTTTGCAAGAAGACAAACACAAGCACATATGATAATCATGGGAGGAGGGCAAAATACATATTCTTAAGAGCTTTTGTAATTCTGGCCTGTTCATTAGAGTGCAAACTTTCCCCCTATGGCATCCTAGGGAGAGTAAATACTAAATGTTGTTTCATCAAACAGTGACAGAATAAATTAAGGAATAGTGACTCCAGATTTTCAGATGCTGGCCCACCTTCATAAATCAAATACCTCTCAATTCTACCACTGCCTGTGAATGATTCATTAAAGCATCAAGAAGAAAATTGAGTGCTAATTAATTCAGCATACACATCAAACACAGCTCAAAACTGCTAACTGTACGTGGGCGAGTTCCTCTAGAGTTTCACCAAATGGTCACGGGGAAAGCAAGGCTGGCCTAGGATTTTAGCTGACCTGGAGACCAGGAGGGGGAAAAAGAGGAAAATCATTTCAGGGGGCATTTTACATCCTTTGTGGAGAAAAAAAAAATCAAGTCTAAAACACTATACGTTGACTTTAAATGTAAATGCAAACATTCTTTTATAATTCATTACAAAAAGCAAAGACGGAAGTGGCGTGACTGCAGGGCAGGGGTCCTGACAAATGGCACCAGCCCTCCAAGTTTTGCTTTGAGATCCGGAGCAGCACAAGGCCCAGGGTTGCAGAGGGCTGGGGGAGGGGAGTCGGGCAGAAGGGGTGGGGTGTGGGGTGTTTACCGGCACAGCGGGATTCCACAGTGTGCCCCGGAGATCAAGCAGATAGTCACACTTGGGTCGTCAGGAACACAGAGGAATGTCACTCTGTGGCCTGACAAGGGCTCTGAATTATGCATGAAGTGGCTCGTCAAAGTTGGCTCCCCAGGTTTCTGCAGAGCGGATCCAGGGAGCGGAGAAGACGCGGTTATGGCTTTCTCCTGTGCCGGACCTCAGAAGAAAAATTCATTTTTATTCCCTTCCTAGGGAGTCCAGATACCAGACCAAAAGCTGTCCTATAGCACAATCATGGAGGATCGGTCCCATCTGAGGTATGGATTTTATCTTTAAAGTTTCTTTTCATTAAATGGTTGATGTACATGTGGACCAAGGGGACAGTACTACACACATTGAAAGGTTTTATAAATCTGCCTCCAAAAATGTTCACACGTGGCTTACATGTATGTCACTTCCGCATCTTATAATCTCTGTGCTTATAAATTAAGTGACCACGAAGAGCAAAACAGTTCCTTCAAACCACAGGAAGTATCTTTCCGATCCTTCTTAAGAATTTACTCGCTTTATGGAGTGAATCAACATCATCCTAGAATTATAACACAATTTAAAAAAAAATAATATGTTCAGTCTTCTTTAGACAATATGCCCTGATTTTCATGCAGCAAGGTTATTTTTTAAACACACAAGACTACAGTTTAAATATCTGAGCTCATCCAAACTGAGGCCCAGGACCACAGAGCACTCAAATGGTAGAGAGAGGACCAGCAACCGACTCCCATGATGCACTTCAGCAAGGACCCTGAGCAAGGCAAACCATTGATCAAGCTGATGTTAAAATTATAATAGTACAGAGTTTCAGATATAGCCAGGGTGTTTGTAAAGAAGGACAACATCAAAAAGAACCTACAAGAGCTATAATCTTAACTATGTAGTAAAACATTTCCAATTTATAATACTTATGGAAACAAACTGGGTGGAAAGTTTATATTTTTTTCCCAGTAAATGAAAATACAGTATAGTGGAAGTCTAGTGTCCAGTTCTGGAGAAAGGTGTGTGCCAGTGTCATAAAATTCAACACCACAGATTTTCCGTTTTATGCTAAAAATATAAAAAAGTAAATAAGAACACATTAAGAAATTATGCAGAAAACCTATTAAATGTTTAAGGGACAATAAAACTGCCATCAACCCATTAAATATTCTCTTGTAAACATTAGATCCAGAACCAATAATATCAAAGGGCCCATAATTAAAAAGAAGAGAGAAAGAGAGAGGGGCATTCCAAGGGGCAGAATTATTGAAAAATGATACAAGTGTCATGGGTGAGCAAATACATGTATTTAATACTCTAAATATTATACCTACTTTTACTACTGTGCACCATAAACAAAATAATTATCTCAAGAAGATGAGGGTTGAAGATAAGACTTTTTAAACCAGGATTAAATTAAGAACCTGGAAAATCTTCACATTCCTTCACAGAACCCTAAGCATATACACTGTGAAGAGTGTGGTGTAGCAAATGGGCTGGCGGTAAACAGCTGGGGAGAATGCAGCCGGGTGCGGTGTGCGGCACCGTCCCACTGTGGATTTTTTAATGAATTGCAATTTGGAAAAGAAAATCCAACATGTTCCAACGTGGCCTGTTGTATTGAACAAAAACGTCCTTTGTGAAACAAGAAAAAGATTTGTTTTGTGTGACACATTCATGCAATGGTAAAGTGAACATTATCGTTTTGTTCAAAAATTTCCTAACAACAGGAAAACATTTGAACAGGATTTGTAAACAATTTTAAACAGAACTTGATTAACGAGGTCTTTGTTACTGGGCGTGAGGTGGAATCTGAGTTTTCCAACAGGTGTTCCTGGAAGGGTGAGCAGTCCACGGAAACACGGGGTGGGGTGGGGCTGGGGCCCCACCACCAGGAGAGGGAGGAGAGAGAGGGCTCCTCTGATGAGATTTTCTCTGTATCCATTCAGCTTAAGTAGGCACTGCAGTCAGGCTGTCTGCTTTTGAATTCTGCACTTACCATGTTAGTCATGTGAAAATATTATTAAAAGATTATTTTGCAGCTGCAGTTGGAAAACATAACACTTAAGCACATTCATTGTTTTTGACTACTCTTCTTGTAACCCCTTCCAAATAAATTTCACAATTTATATAAATATCACAGAAGAATAGAAGGTACTTCAGTGTCTATACAAGTCTAATAATACAGCTTATGTCTCTTCCTTTAGGATTTTCACCTCTGTAAGTGTTTGTGGTGTGGTCTGAATCTAAATGCCCCCCCAGACCCCTGGATGGGCTCCCAGGAAAAGAACAGATCGTGAGGGAGCTGACTGCACTGTGAGGATAGAGAGGGCATGAGTGAAGGAGAGGACCATGGGGACATGAACCTGGGGACTGTCCTGCATTCCTGGCCCTTCCTTTCCTGCTCTCTCTGCTTCCTGTCTACCAGACCCTTCTGCCTTGCCGTAGACCTAAAACAAGGAAGCCAGCTGACTATGGCCTGGAACTTCTGAGACTGTGTTCTCAGGTATTTCATCATAGGGATGAAAAGCTGACAGTTTGTCTAGATGGTTTTGCTGGGCAAAGGGAATGGAAATCAGAGACCAGCACTCGTGCATGGTGGACAGTCACATATACGGGCTCTCCACATAGCTGTGCAAGCCACCATGCAGTCAGATTCATATCACCTAGATCATCTAAAGAAATTATGTTAGCAGGGTTGCACACTTATGTAACTATTACATATTAAGGCAAGAAGCATCATTAGAAGTTAAGGGTAGTTTCATGAGAATATTTAAAACTTGGTTCATCAGGAATATACAACAACTTTAAATTTGTATGTACCTCACAATTTAGCCTCCGTGAAATAAAGAAAAAAAGAAACAAATAACATTAAAATCAGTTTTGTGAGTAATTTGATAGGAAAAAATGGTCAAGAAGGTGTCGGTTGGCAGATTTGTATAAGCTGATAAACAAACTTGAGCTCAGGAGCCATCTGTATCTGTGAAAGCAAAACAACTGCAGAATATATATCTTGTTTAAGAATTCATGCCACATTTATAAATGATAAGCATCATTAACTATAAAGTAAGTCTATTTCAATGAACAGAAATCGTATGCTGTGGGTTCTCAACTCATAATCTCTATTGAGTAAGTTAGACATAGATAACAGAAACAAAAATTAGAATTCTATAATGTTGACAAATTAAGAACCTTATCTCTGGGCTGGTGGTGTACTTCAGTGGTGGAACTCTTGCTTGTCACGCACAGGGCTCTGGTTCTATTCCTAGCTCTGTAAGAAAAAATGCTTCTATTAAAGGTTCAAAGAAGAAATCAAATTTGAAAGTATTTTGAATGGACTAATTGTTAAAAACTCCCAAAATTTGTGAACATAGATAAAATGAGAAAATTTAACACTGCAAATACACATACTAGAAAAAATAAGCTAAAAGCAAATGAACTAAGCATCTTAAGAAGTTAGAAAAAGAGTAGTCAAGTCCAAAACAAGGCAAAAGAAAGTAAAATAGCAGATACCAATAAAATAGAAACAAGTATATAATACAGTGAGTCACTAAAGACAAAAGCTAGCTCTCTATAAAGAGTAATAATAACAACCCAGGGTGGTGGCCCAGGCCTGTGATCCCAGGATGATCCCAAATGGAAGCCCAACCTAGACAATTTAGCAAGACTTCCTCAGAAGAAATAAAAATGGGTGGAGATGGAGCTCAAAACAAAGGCCCTGAGTTCTGCCCCCAGTACCCCCCGCACACATAATAATAGTAATGCTATTACTGATGGATTTAGGATGAGATTTAAATCAAGAAAAATGAAAGGGGAAGCATAATTTACAGACTATCAGAAAATGGAAATTTTTTCATGCCACCAACATGAAAAACACTAAATAAAAGATACATTTTTCAATGTAAATGAAATTAACATAATTATGAAAAACTCGGCCTGCCAAAATAAGGACAAATGAACTACCCAGAATATCCACTGAGATCAGGAACCAGGGGAACCTGCACCGAGAAGCTTTGCCTAGAACCGAAGGCACCGTCCATCCTAGAATCACCCTGCTCATAGTGTCGATTTGTCCCCGCTTCTCTGTGGTGAAGTCTCACTTGTTTTTCAAGATTTTTTAGAAGGTGGGAATGGGAGAGTGGAAAATGTCCCCAAAATGAGGCCCATGATCATCTTGCCTTCTAAAAGAAGTAAATGAACTCCTGCCTTGGAGTCTGCATACAGAGATAAAACTCTGTGCACATCAACAAATTGTATCTTTCTATAAATCAGACGAATTAATCAAAATTAAAATCTTGCTTCTCAGTCATCCTGGGATACAGAGGGCCCCACAGCTGAACTGCTTTAGCAAGAGGAAACAGCAGCAGAAAACAGGAAAGTCGGAGGAAGACTTCTTGGTGGACTTGAGCAAGGGCTGAGGTGCGCATTTTTTGCTCAGCCGTTCATGCCAAATTCAACACTATCGATTGCTTTTTTAAGCCAAATACTGAAAATGGGGACTTCGGATAAAGAGTGGGAGGAACAGGGGTGACAAGTGACATATTGGACAACTGCTGCCTTGTGGACACTGAGTGGCTGGGTTGGGTGCCCAGGATGCCCACGCTATGCCAGCCCTGAGCCCTGGACTTACTGGAGACTCAGGGACCCCTGGGTGGCTGGGGGCATAGGTGCTGGCCTGGGAGGTGCAAGGCCTCAGGGTGATGACCATTTTCCAACCAACATGGACCAATCGCAGTATTTTGGCAGCAAGCACAACTATCAGAGTGCACCAGCTGAAGCTCAGCAGGGGAGAATCCCTGATGATGGAGGCATCAACACTTCCCTTGTTCTTTTTCTAGTGCATCCCACAACTGGGGCTCTTGACCTTTTTCCAATAGCCAGGGTTAAAAGAGCTCATGTTGCTCACCCAGAGAAGTCAGGATAGAGCGTGGGAAGCCATCATCCTTTGATCTAATTTCTGTGCTCATTGTATAGAAACACAGGAAATTTGAATTTTCTGTAAGAATTAAGTTACTTGTTAGTTAAATCAGAAAATATTTTATATGCTTTGTATACTTTTTAAAGTCAGAAATTTTGATGCATTCTAGAGCCCATCAACAGTAATGTAAAGAATATGTCAAAATCAGCAAACAAATACATTGCAGAAGGCAGCATTATTCAGCCGCTGCTCTGGGTCACGTTACTTCAGGTTGTCGAGGGAAAGAGCAATGACAGTTTTCATGTTTCCCTGAGTCAAAAGTCCCTTTAAGATGATAATGGACATTTTTAATTGCAAGCAAGAGGTACAGTATGTTTCAACTTTCTCATCCATAAGGCAGGGAAGCTAAAAGTAGTTGGTAAAAGCAAAGGGGTTACCTGCACAAGGCCAGGCACACAGGAGGCAACTGAGAGTGGCTGCTGTGCTTGTTAGTGACCAAGTGGCTGCTTTCAGAACCCTGAGTCAGCTGGGTTCACCCAGGAGTTCAGAAATGGGCGGCAGGAAAGACCGAGGAAGCCTGCTTCGATGGGAACCATCGGAGCCACATGCATAAGACAAGTAGGAAGCAGTAACAGCTCAGAATTTGTGATCTTGCCATGTAGAATATTTGCACTAAATCTCCACATTACAAAATGCTTTCCACTGACCATGGTTAGAGAATATGCATGTGTTGTGTGTAAAGAACATACCAGGAAAATGAAATAGTTTAATCTTCATCCGTTCATATGTGTGGTAATAAATTATATAAAATTTGACATTTATAATGTCCTTTTATATGATCAAGGTATGTTATGTGCATGTATAAAAAGGTCACAATGAAACCCCTTATTCTGTTTAATTAATTTGCACTAATAAAAATAATAAAATAGTTGGCTCTTAAAATTATATAGTATCAGATGCAAATTTCTATTACACACTTATTACATATACATTTATATGAGTTTACTACTTGATTTGTGGATTTATAATCCACAAGCATTTCCTAGAAGACCACAGCTTTTCACTTTTTAAAAATGGTCTTTGATGAACCTGGTGTTTACCTTTAATGAGGAAGGATTTATCAGTATCTTCCTCTGAGTATGTAATATTTTACAATTTTTATGTGATCTCAAAGTAATGTTTTCCTATATTTTATTCTAACATTTTTGAAGACTTACATTCTGTATTTATGTTTTGATACGTATGAAATAAATTTTATGTGTGACCTAAGCTACAAACCCACCACCCGGCAAGACAGCAGTGTTGTTAGACGCAGTCCTCGCCTGCTGACCTGCACCACCCTGCTAGATTCCGACTCCCCTGTGTCCAGGGTTTCACTCTGGACTTTCTATTTGGGCCCATGGATTGGTTTATCTATCCCTGTGTCAATCCTGCTTCAACTTCTGTGGTATAACATGGGTTACACAAAAAATTTACTGCCAGGAGGCTTATAATATTTAAATCTTCTGTAGCATTACTATCCTAGTGCGTGAGTGTGTGTGTGTGTGTGTGCGCATGCATGTGTACACCGAGCATTTTACACTGAGCTCCATCCCCAGCTCTTTATTAAATTTATTAATTTTTTTTAAATTTTGAGGCAGGATCTCAGCAAGTCACCAAGGTGCTCTGGCTGGGCCTGAGCTTCCAGTTCTGCCGTGGCCTACCAGAGCGCTGGGATTACAGGCCTCCACCACCATGCTCAGCAATCAATAATAACTTAAATTGCAAAATGTGACTCAGTAGGTCAGGGACCCTCCTGCGGGTGTAAAATTACACAGCTAATTTACTGTGCAATCGTAGTGTTTCCCAATAGCTTCTTACAGGCAAAAGCGCTGATCTCTGAGCAAGTCCCAGCACCACACACGGGAAGAGGAATGAGTGGGTGAGCAGTGATCACTGGAGCGGATTCTTCCGTAGGCTTGTCACTCAGTGATCCCCCTTAGATAGCGAGCCCTGATTGCAGGCCCAGAATCCCGAAACTGGAAGCAGTCCAGAAAGCGCCTGCCAGGAGCATCCTGCCTACTCCTGCGACTCATGCTGCTCTGGGCTTCTGTCTCACGTGTGTGCTGTGTGAGCGTGAGCACTTGTGTCTGCACGAACAGGTGTGCACCGAGGGCTGGGGAGCAAAGGGCGACTGCATTTATTCTTTTAAACTGTTTTCCTGTTCCCCTTTTTTTGGAATCTGCCCATCAGCCTCCCATGGTGCAGAGAGACCCGGTGATCTGATCAGTTGAGGACAGGACTCTTCCTGTGGAGGGGGGACCTGCTCCCTGCTAAGCGGAAAGACATCATAGGATGGAGCCTGAGGATGAGTCCAGACTGCTGCGGATAATCTTCCTGAAACTGCTTCAGCGGAACTAGCATCTCATTTTGAATTTATAGGAAGCTGACGGTGAAAGCCAGCTGGGAAAGAAGCAGCATGAAGAGCCTCTAGAGAGAGCCGAGACCCTGTCCCAAGGCGACATGGCACAGCTGAGGCCTTGAGGAGGAGTCCAAGGTTCCCAGAGATGGGAGGCAGATTCTGGTGAGACTGAGAGCGCAGCACCCCCTGGATCCTACTGAGAGGGAAGGAAGCCTCTCGGAACGTCTCAGAAAATACCCCCGCCCTGAATGAACACATTTCTTTTGGAATTGAAAGCTATTTTTGAAAATGTGTATTACTCTCTGTACTATTTTTGAAACTGTGACTGTTCTATGATTTCCTTTTTTGAAAATTACACAAGTTAATAAATACAGTTTTGTTCAGAAAACAATGATATGCCATTGTAACCCTCTAGACTTCCCCAACACAGAGGGAATGGTGTATCATCAGGGCTTCCAAGGAAAAGAAATTAGCAATAATATCTAACATTTTAAAATCCTTTGCTAGGCACAGAAAGTCACATACAGTATGGTCTATTAACCTCAAAATCCCAGGAAACAAAGCAGTATTATCTTTCCTGGTTGACAGATCATAAAACTGAGGCTTCCATGCCCAGAGCAACTTTCCTAAGGTTATATTTCTAATAAGGGCTGGAGATGGAACTAGAATAAGGTTTGACTCCAGACTCACACATTTAAAACACTAAAACAAAAATAAAAAATTTGGTATAAGAAGCCTATAGCAGCTATGGTAACCAGGAAGTGTTCCTCATAGATGAAGTCTTCCTAATTTCAGAACCTGTGACAGTACCTATGTGCAAAAGGGATTTGGAAAATGTGATTAAGGGTTTTGAGGAAGAGAATTCTTTGTAATTATCAAGCTGGGCCCAAGGCAGTCACAGGAATCCTTGGACTTGGGGAGGGAGCCAGACAGTGAGAACTGGCCAGAGACATCCATGATAGAGGCACAGCCCACAGGGATGTGACCACAAATCAAGGGATGCAGACAGCTTCCAGAAGCTGCAAAAAAGGGAAAAACAATTCTTCCCTGGAGGCTTCAGAGGAATAGTGTACCCCAACTGACACCTCGAGTTTAGCACTGGAAAAGTTGTTTGGGCTTCTGACTTCCAGAACCATATGATGATAACATTATGCCATTGTTTTAGAACACTAAATATGTAGTGACTTGTGGAAGAAATAGAAAACTAATACATTAGCCAAAGAAAATGACTGTCCACTCCTGAGCAACTTATCTGATTTTATATCTAGAAATACAAGTATTTAGCAAATGTCTTTTAAATTGAGTTGACAGGGTCCATTGTATAATCTGATTTAAGCCCATAACATTAGGTAAAAAGAGACATAATTGTATTAGGGTTTGTGAAGACTTCTCCATACTTAGTTGTCCAAGCAAAAATGACGTTGGGTGTTTCTACCAGAGACTACTGGCAAGAATCTGCAGTAGTGTCCACTCTATTTACAAGGAGGCCAGAGCAGGCAAGGAAATGCACAGCTTGGGAAAGGCCAGAGTCAGTGCAGTTCTTCCCACTGCATGGTGGAGAGCCACCCCAAACCCATGGTCCACGGCACAGAGGCCACAAGTCCTGCCTCCGGCCACCTCCCGAGAGGCAGGGCCACCCACTGGGACACTCAGCCGTTACACCCCAAGACTCACTGCACACTTCCTGTGTGTGACCTGCACAGTTCAGCTTCCCCCTCACAGAGCACCTGCTGGGGGCAGCGGGAAGCCAGAAGTCACACAGAAGGGATGGGTGGTGCAGTGAGGACACTCAGGGGCACCACTGAGCCCGTGGAGGAGATTAGACACTGCTTTGGAAAACGACACAGGAATTACAAGGAACAGGTAAGATCATTTACACAATGTGATGAAAATACCATTACGTAGGCATGTAGGATTACTATTTTTAAAAAAAGATCATTTCTGGAAGATCTGATATTGTTTTCTGCTCAGAGCCATTCAGCACTTCCCCTTTGCCTGTAGGATAATGCTCCTTGCTACATTGCCTAGGCGGGGCTTGAACTTGTGACCCTGCTGCCTCAGTGCCCCAGAGAGCCAGGCTCATAGGTGTACACCACCACACTGACTATGCGAGGTCCTCAGTGATCTGTTCCTGCCCCCTACCCTCTCTTCTAGTGCACTCCTATCCCTCCCTTGCTTTGGCCCCTTCAGCAGGGCCTGGGGGACATGTCTGTGTCTGGCTCCACCTGTGTGCCTGCCTGTCCTGTGTCTCCTGTGCTGGTGCCCTCTGCTCTGTGCACTCACTGCTTGCTTAGCTGCTTACTGCTTTGTGGTGTCCCTGGAGCCCCAGGTCTGTGAAGGCTGGCCTTATGCTATCTCGCTCCATTGGGATTTAATGGGCCAAGAGGGACAGACAGTGGGGAAGGGAAGACAGGGGGAGAGTGCCATGCATCTGTGCATGGGCACTGGGTCCCACTGAACTCTGCAGAAAAGGAAACCAGGGCTGTGACCTCTCAGGTGCTGCTGTGGTCACTCCCAAACCCTCAGGGACCACTGAGGCTGACCCAGGGCACCTGGGGCAACACATCCAAGCAGCATGGAGGAAGGACTAAGAACTAAAGGTTTGTCCCCCCAAAACTCCCACAACAGGACCCTCATCTTTGGTGTGATAGCATTGGAGATGGGCTCTCCAGGGTGACTGAGGCGGGAGGTGGGTGGGTGGATCAGTGCCTGCATGAGAGACCAGAGAGTGACCTTTCTTCCTCTCAGCCAAGTGAAGATACAACCAGAAAGAGGGCCTGTCAGGAAACAGCTGGCACCCTGACTTGGACTTCAGAGCCTCAGAACACTGAGAAATAAATATCTGTTTTCTACCTCTTGTATGGTGTACTTTTGTTAGAGCAGCTCCAACAAACAGACATTGATTGAGTCAGGCAAGAGATGGTGCTGATCTCACCAAGCCTTGCGGCCTGGGCAGTGCTGCCCACAAGAAAGGGGCCCCTTTCTCTAGTTACAAAGGTGTTCTCTGCACCCCCAAAAGGCTTTCGGGCTAAAGTCCCTCAACCCTGTGGATATGGAGGGGAAGGCACCTGTTTATACTTTCTTTGCCCCGTGGGTGACCCTCTGTAGTCCATCTGTCCCTAGGGAGTACCTTGCTGAGAGTGTCATAAGGGCCAGGCCCCCACTCGCTCCACCCTCACAGGTGGGGACACTAGATGAGGTATCAGCCCCACGGGCTGCAGCACCCTGTCTCACCAGCTTCTTTCTCGGCCTATGATGAGCCACAGAGGACCACACAGAAAACACTCAGAGCTGGTTGCTACTCTGGTGCTTAACACAGCCAGGACCCCAGGCTGCCATTCCGTTCTGAAGAGTGCGTGCTGAGGGCGACTGTCCCCAGAAGCCTTGAGGAGCACTGGGAGTTTCAGAGGTGACCTTTCCTTGCCCATTCCGCTTCCATTGCTAAGTCTCCCCTTGCATACTGGGCCTTTGTGCATTCTGCCCTTCTAAGGCCCACTTGTAAAACTGCAGGACGCTGATTTCCTTACACATAATATAATTCTCACAATGGATATTTAAAATTTATGGCCAAATCTCCCTCACGAAGGTGGTCTGGCAGGCATAATTTTTTCCTTCTGTACATAGATGACTATTAACTTGTTGGCATTTGGAGACAGGTTTTGATGAGCTATGATATTTTGCTTAAAATAATTCCAAGAATAATGTCAGACTTAATAATTGCCTTTCCCGTGACCACCAGCAGGCGAATGTCACCTCCGGCGCACGGTGTGTTCAGATGAATCGACGGCAGCCCCAGACAGGATGCAAGCGCTGGGGCACACGGCTCCTTTTCTGAAAGGTTTCAGGACGACTCAGCAATGGCAGAGGTTAGGCTATAAATAGCAAAACTCCACTTCTGCTGGCACAGAAATCTGCTGTGAGAGAGGCTTGCTCAGCCTCTGGAAGATTCGGAGAAACTTGGCAGATGGTTAGATGCGAAAACACAGCAATGACTAACATTCGGTCATAGTGACAGTAAAAATATTTCGGTTTGTATTCTCAGGCTGTTTAGAGCAGCTGTCCCCAAATACTAGGTGTTGTTAAGATGTTGCCTCATTCAGAACTAAATCAGGCAAATTCTGTGCACTTCTGTATGCAAAACCAAACATACATATGTCAGGTGATAGTGCCAAAAATCTTTCTTCTAAAAGAGTTCAGTTATTCTGCAATTATATCTTTTCGATTACATTGATGGGCTTTTTAATGTAATGATTTATAGAAATGTTCTTTTTTATGTATTGTTTTCTATAGTAATTGATGGTTGTCAATTTATACCCAGGCTAAAACTTGTTAACTTCTGAATTTTTTCCTGAAAATGTTAATCCTACACAATTATCTGAAAACCTCAGGACCAAAAGCTGACTGTGGACCCTGTTTTCCAGATCCCTGATCTGCCCTGATGTCTACCAGCCAGACAGGGAGGAGGACTGGGAAGGGGCAGGAGCTTGCACAGGTTTTCAGTCTCCGTGCAGACAAATAGGTTTGCGTGGAGGGTTATTAGTCATTGCACTAAAGCCACTGAGAAGTGTTACACAATTGTTTCCCATTGAAGAATCATGAAAAAGAGAAAACAAAAGAATAAAAACTCAGGCTCCTTGTGCAATGCACAGCCCATTAGGACTTTTACTCAAAAACCTTCTGCACTGTGCATTTCACTTGTTGCCACTACAGATGCCACTTTCCAGCACGTATTCGATAGAGGCCACTTCTGAGGCTGTTCGCGCTTGGGTAAAATTGCTTTTCCTAGATGGGTTTTCTGTCTTCAACTATAAAACAAGCATTGGACTCATTCACCAAAGAACCTCCCAACACTAATATTGCACACTTATTGGCTACATTAGCTTACAAGCAGTACTCCACTCCCTGGAATAGCTGGCTAAGTGGGAAGAGATGAATGGAAGTCAGTGAACATTAGAACTGCTAGCAGTTGCATAAATGCCATATGTAGCACATTGAAGTTCTATTTTCAAGCACCCTGTTGCTCTTTTTTCCTTCAAATTCTCCTTTCATTCTGTTCTTTACCCACTGAAAGGCCCCTTATCTCCTACAGCTTTTTGGGATAGAAGTAAGGGCTTCACACATGGTAGAGGGAGAAAATAAACAGAGCTGCTCCTGCCATGAAAGGTACAGGGGTGCCCCACCATACCCCAAGGGACCAACCTCTCTCTCCTCTGTGACAAGGCAGAGCCCTGAGCTTTATAATATATAATCTTTATAATTTTAGTACTTAGCATCCATGTATAACATCTTCTTCATACTGGTGGCCACATGCAGGTTACACTGGGCCTAAGTGGTGGTAAGTGCCTATAATTCTAGCATTCTGGGTGCCTGAGGCAGGAAGATCACAAACTCTAGCCCAGCCCAGGAAACTTTATGACTTGATAAGACCCTGCCTCAAAATAAAACATAAAACAGGCTGGGGATGTAGCTCAGTGAGAAGAACCTGGGTGCTACACAAGTAGGCAACACACAGTGATTACAATAGGCCAATATGTGCCTGTAATCCCAGTACCTGGGAGGCTGAGACTGGTGATTGTGAGTTCAAGGCCAGTCTGGGTTACACAGTGAGAACTTGATAAAAAAAAAAAAATCACAGTGTACAGGTGGGCAGGCTGTTTGCTTGCAATTTTTGAGAAAAGCCTTTAAATTCTGAGAATCAAGGTTTTATCCTATATCCCTGACTTATTTTGGGTCACAAAATACACATTGTTTTCTTTACCTTCTTGGAACCGGCAACCAAGTTGAACAATCTGTTTCCAAAGACAGATCTCAACACAGGTTCCAGTTCTGCCAGTTGCTGCCTTTGAAAGAGATTTAACTATTTTGATATTTTATTTCCCCAGCTTCAAAATAAAGTGAGTAATTCTTTCTCACTGTGTTAGGAAATGGTTTCTTCCCTTTTCCCTGGCCTTTTCCCTGCTGGGAGGATATTTGGGTACATCTCTGCCCCCACCTCCAGCCTGCTCACACTGCACCCCCTGCAGCCCAGAAGTCCTGCTCCTTCGCGGGGAACCAAGTCTCTGCCGCGTCTTCCGTAGCGGCCGTTTCTGCCACCACCAAAAGTCTTTCCGTTTGTATGTCATTCCTTTGTGTCATTCTAGTTTTCAAAGAACAAGATGAAAATGATTAATTCTCACTGCCAAAAATCTAACCTGAGTTCGAAAAAGAAATTAGTTGAAAAGAGAGCACACTCAGGGGCTAGCTTTAGGATTTTTACTGGCCCATGCTTCATTCTATAT
Source organism: Hydrochoerus hydrochaeris (assembly GCA_004027455.1). Lineage (NCBI taxonomy): Eukaryota > Metazoa > Chordata > Mammalia > Rodentia > Hydrochaeridae > Hydrochoerus > Hydrochoerus hydrochaeris. Next base: position 93,098 of record PVLA01004900.1, read on the forward strand.
ATAAAATCACGCAACCTCCCTGCAGTATGTGGGATAATTCAAAAGCTAGGGAAAGGATTTGTTCTGATGGTTCCGTTTAATACCAACAGGGCCAGCCAGTTTCAGTATCTGCAACCAGGAATCTCATTTGTTCTTCTGGTTAAACACAAGGAACAGTAGTGTCATTAACAAAGAACTAGCACGAAATATCATAGCTGCTTCCGCTGCCCGCACACCGGTCCTGTCTAAGCTGCTAATAAATAAGATCTGCTCTCATGTTGCCTCAGGCCATGTCCAGAGTGGAGGGAAAAACACTCTGGCCTCACGAAGGTAGACAGCAGCCCCCGGAGTGTTTCTCATCAAAGCTCACTTCAGTGATAAAGCCTGCACTCCAAGGAGATAATAACGCCATCCTGCAGCAATCTATTTCAATATCTGTCCAGCGTGGGTCTCTCTGGAGATTGATGTGCACTAAGTTCCTGTGATGTCACCTAGAGGTGGTGATCTGGAAGCAGAATTCGACGGAAGTGCTGGGGAATTATCCTGATAACCACGGTCAGGGAGAGTAGAAAATGGGGACATAACCCGTGCAGCTGCTTGTGCGCGGGCTGCATGATCAAGCAGTCATCGTAACCTCTCAGAGCTTGTAAAGGGGCGGGTGTCCGTCCACAAGGTACGTGGACAAAAGGAACAAATATTATCTCAGGTATAATACATGCTCTGTGTGCTTAGAGAGAACTGTCTGTGAAGCTTTGAAAACTTTGTTATGAGGCCAGAAAGGACTTTGAAGACCCCTTGAATGTTTTCTGTCTGGATGACAAGTCTAGAAAACAATGGATAGGGAGGGCGGGAAGAACTGGGAGCTGCTCCTCAGCAGAACTGAACCAGGCCTGAAAGTGGGGCTGACCCAGTTCATGCCCATCTACTCCTTCTGACCACTCTCTGTGCTATTCCCCGAACACATTCTTGATAGTTCTAGAGTAGGCTCTGTAATCTTCACAGCAGTTCTGACTATTATGTTTCCAGGATAAAAATGGTGTGGGCAGAATTACAGTGTGATTTCCCCAACACTGTGTAGATCTCTGGAACAGGTGAGCATCACTTTACCATGGACAAACAATACACAAGTGTTTCATGTTCTTAACTTTCCATTTTCACACACCTTTCTCAGAGCAGCGTGTGGAGGACGGTGCCCTCGCTGCACTGGCCCTCACCCAGGCTGCTGAGGTCTGGCCCTCACATCCCCTGTCCTCTGGTCCCAGCCTCTTCTAGGAAGTCACTTCCTGTGGCCTGAAAATGGCTCTGGTGTAGGCCAGCCAAATACCCGCCTCATGGCACTGCCTACCTTGGAGAAGGAGCTCCCTTTGGGCACAAGAACAGCAAGAAACAAGAAAAGGAAAATCAGACTACTAAATTTTGTGTTACAGAAATTATAGGGAGTCTTGCTTGTGAAATTTCATCAAGATGAAAACCACGTAAGTTCTTACAGGCCAAAAATAGAGTGTTTGGGAAGCCCTGCACTGTGAGCCTGTCGCAGGAAAAGTCAAAGGGGGTCAGTGATGCTTCAGATGCTCACAGGCATTCATTCAGACACTGTAATGTGATACCGGGTGCCCAGACTCGCCTCTGAAACAAGGAGACAGACAGGCAGAAGAAACCTACACATGCCAACCTGAAGGACCCAGTGGCCACTCCACTAGAGTCCAGGCCAAATTCCCCACCAGCCCAGTGGGACAACACAGCTGCCCAGCGCTCTGGCCACCCAGCTCCTCACTGCTCTTTGTTCCCTGGGCCCAGCTTTTCTTTGCCTGAGGCTGAGGCTCCCAATACCCACTCACATTCCGCCCCTCTTGCTTCCTTTACCACCTGACAGTCTTTATATTCAGCTGCTGATTTGTTTTTTGTGTCTCTAACTACAGCAAAAGCTTTCTGAGTTTAGACACTCCTACTTTGTTGACCTCTGGATCCCAAGTAACCAGATTGTATGTGGGAAAGTTCAGGCAACCCAAGATACCTTTGATAAATGGACACAGGAAGGGGTAGAGCACTGACATATGGGTTTTATTCTTCATATACCCTTACAGAAATGCATTTTGGGATGAGTATTAATACTTTGCTCTTAGGAAGAACTCACGGCTTCATGTAAACAAGCATGTTTCCTACCCAAGCCACATTTCAAAATTTGGCCATTGTATTATCCAACAGCTATCATGCAAGGTACAACCTAAAATTCCTTCAGGGATCCAGGGCCAGGAGAGTTCCCTGGAGTAGCACGTATTTGCAACTCTTTAAAGTGACTGCAGAACTTATAACACTTTCCTCTTAGCTGCCAGGAAAACAATATCCCTGTAGTTAGTAAGTCATGCAAAGTGTGTGTGTATGTGAGTTTATGTGCGCTGTACACACACGAAGCAGCTCTGATTAAAACTACCAGTGCTCTTGCACTTTCTAGTTATATATTATACTGGTGCCACGATGTACATGCAGTCTCCACCTCTTTGCCACACTGTGTGGAATTAGAAGTAATACATTTTACTGTTTCCTAGGAGACCTCCTACTCTTTAAAATTGCTTTAGAGTCCTTAGAGATAGAGGAAACTCAAGAAGATCAACATCATTGTATTAGAATAAAGCCAATGGAGAATCATCTCCCAGAGTAGGGGCAGATAGAGAGGAGAGGAGGGAAATTAGAAAAATGACCGCGGAAGAGCAGAATATACTACTCAAAACTGACTGCACAGCATGCTGGAATCTCCATTACTCGATTGAGTGCAGCATTCATGTTGGCCTCCGTCCAAGCAGGTTTAGTAGGAAAAGTATTAACGCCTGCAAGGTGGTCCCAGAACAAGGCCCCCGAGGACAGAGTTTCCAGTATAGCTGGGGAAGGGCAGGAGGAGTGGACTGATTTTGGCCCCGTGGAGGCTGCTGCTAAGTGACAAGGCACTATATCATCAAGCTGCAGCTTCAGAATGGGAGGTGGTGGAGGGGTGGCTGAACACCATGGGTCCCACACATGGACATGGAATGTGTGAGCACGGCTGTCTGTGGAGAGCATGATCTACATACCAGAACAGGACAGGGTTGTTTAGGTCTAAGCCATGGCAACACATTTTAGCTCTGCAGCTCTCGGAACAGCTGCTGCAGGGATGTTGGGCAAGGCGGGCTGTGGGGTTCCTGGACTCCCTACTTTGGGCTCTGTCTTATTATACCTTCAAACAGCATCCAAGTGTTAAACCTTCAGTTCATTTGCACAGCACAGCTAAGAAAACAAAGCAACTCCCAGACCTCCCGAGTGGCTGAGGACAAACTTTCTTGTTACTCCGCTTCCAAGACTGAGATAGTTTTCGATTAGTTTGTAAAGATATTTTTAAAAAATCAGCTGTTAGTTGAGGAGGAAGAACTAAAGAAACACAACAAAATAGAAAATAACAATAACTGTTCTCCAGGAGAAGCCAGAACCACAGGGAGGTTCAGATGGGTGCGCTTAGAACAGCACAGGTCCGAGACCCGCCAGGTGGGCCCATGTTAGACTGGAAGAAATTTAGGAGTCCTTCCAGCTGAGTGATTACAGATTTTGTTCCTGAGAACCTGAGGCATCCAGAGTTCCTCCAGGGTTCTTGTGAGTTATACTGATAAACAAAGTTAGTGTGCCCAGTGCGCACCACCATCCTGTCTCAGGAGCTGGGTCCAGTGCGGATGTTCTGAAAGGACGGTGATTAGATCAATGCATGAACATCACTGACCTAGTTGACTGCTCTGGTCAGAATTGGTTATCTAGGGCCAGGCATATAGCTCAACAGTGCAGCACCTGCCTGGCAAGCAAAAGGTCCTCAGTTCCATTCCCATTAAATAAAAAAACAAAAGAATGGGTTAACTGGCCATTTGAGGGTTAGAGAAATAATTAGTAGCCCAAAGTCTCTATCAGCCCATGCTTTTCTCATTAGAAATACAAATATATTTTGGCTCATGATACGATGTTTTTCATTAGAGGTTAGGGAAATTAACACTCAATCTGGAGTGATGAAAATTCTTCACCATTTGTGACTTAATCTAACTCCAGACTCACCTGTGCTCCCAGGGGCTACTGGAACTCCGCAGCCTAGCTTGGTTGCCCACTGGTACATGATCTGGTGGGGCTGCCATGCTTCCTACCAGTGCTGTAGAGGTCATGAAAGAAAACATGGAGAAGTCTCTCAAATTCCCAGAGTAGATCAGATGTTCTTTGAGTACAGCTTTCAGAAATCTAAGTGTGATCCTTTGATGTTAAACACAAAAGGGCGAGGAAATGTTAGCTTCTTCCTGTGGGCTCAGAAGGTCCCCTGCCGTTTTGCAGAGACTCAATCCTCCCTGTGCTGTGGTCCCAGCACCTCAGTGCAGCCCACTGGCTCCTTAGAATGGCGCACACACAATTCCCCTGCAGGCCATCTCTGAAGTGGGCCCAGCCCTTGAGCAAGAGCAGGGGCATTTGTTGGCATGGTAAGGTACAGCATGTTGGTCCAGCTAGAAACTGAGTGTTTCCCAGATACTGGGCCAAGCAACTGCTGGGCACAGTCCACTCCTCCTAGGACTTTGTTGCAGGTGAAGAATTTTTATCCTTCCCAGGACAACTACATCAGAAACCTGGGGGCAGCACCCTGCACAATTTAGAGTTTGGCCATCTAGTTAGTGCTAGTTAGTGTTAAGAAGCCCTTGGGAATGTTCTGATGTCATCCAGAGCCTGAGAAGCACTGATATGAAATGTGTAGACATTCACCTCCTGACCCAGAGAGAGAGAAAGAGGGAGAGAGGGAGAGAGAGAGAGAGAGAGAGAGAGAGAGAGAGAGAGAGAGAGGATAGGAAGTGTTCCCAAACTGAACTATGAAGAATAGGTGTGATTTCAATAAATGGGTTCATGGTCAAATATATTTGGAAAGTACTGTTTTTATTTTTCACAGCCAGACTACTCTTAAACATACATTATAAATCTCCAAGGTAGTTGATATTTCTCAAATTTATGTTGGATCACTTAAGAGTTAAGCTACAGTGATCCATTCACATTCACATATTCCATAATATGTGAATTTCCTGAACTGGGGATTAGCCATCTGAATTTGTTTTATGAGAATGTTGTCTTCTGGAAGAGCGGGCTGTGTAGGTTGTTTGGTGCACTGACAGGCACACGATCTCATGTAGGGGCCATAACAATTCTCCAAGGCACTGGAGCTGTGTCCTGGGAGAGGGCCAAGGGGTGCACCTGTGAGGAGACAGCCTCAACCACTGTCTTGGTTACTTTTCTCTTGTTGCTGAGACAAGATACTTGACATTCAAAATGAAGGAAAGAAAGGTTTATTTAGCTCACTGTTTCTAGAGGGGTCAGTCCATAATCAGCTGGCTCCAAGACAGAGTGGCATTGGGGCAACACTTCAAGGCAGCAGCCAGCAAAAGCAGCCAGAGCAAAAGTGAGGAAAGCAAGCCTCTCCTCCTCCTTTATCCTGTGAACAGGCCACCCCGACTAGGGCAGGTAGAGCACTCACTCCATCTCTGTGCCCTCCTCTTGCACAGGCTGAGGATGTGTACAAAGTAAGAACCCTGGCTCCCAACTGCTTGAGTTGACCCAGTGTATCAACCATAACAGCCAGGTTGTGAGGCTTTCCAAGGTCAGCAGTTTCCTAAACATGGAACTCTTGTTAAAGAAGCTGACCAACTGGGCAAATGCTCCAGACACTAGTCCATAAGCAGCTCTGAACATCACAGGCAACATTAAAAGGTGAAGAGAGGGATTCTTGGGGAAAGCACTCCACAAGGTTGGAGGGAAGATTGTGATAAACAGTGTAGAGTCAGGGACAGAGACTCCAGAGGGTGATTTGGAAAACCAGGTGACCCCTGGCTGAGCGCCACGCTGCTGGGAGGAAGAAGGGGACTAGAGCGTCCTAAGAGGCCCATTTCTGCACTGCTTCCTGCCATCTCTTTCTTTCTTTCTTTCTTTCTTTCTTTCTTTCTTTCTTTCTTTCTTTCTTTCTTTCTTTCTTTCTTTCTTTCACACAAGTACTTAGTCTCCCTGCTGCATGAATGCTGAGTAATAATTTTTGGAAGCAATACACTGATTTGGAGGTAATTCCAGTTGTCAGCCAGCCTGTGGCACCCTTTGCATAAATTCAACCCAGCTTAGTGAGGGCTGTACTCACGGTGCCTGTCCAGGGCCAGCACTGGAGTTTTTCCTAAACTCTAAGGTCTTCCTTGAGGCCTTGCCTCATCTATTCACATGCAGCCGCAGCACTCAGCTACCTACCTCCTGTTCATGTTCTTCTCTGACGATAGCTTAACTGGGTCTTGAGAGAAACTGAACTATCCCGACAGCCCAACCCACTGAAGTGAGAAAAGTTTACTACTATGAGAGCACACTTTATAACTATTTTAGAGACATTATTTAGTGATGTCTTTTATTTTTCATTTTAAAAGTCTTGGGTAACTGTTTTCAGAATTTTTCAATACAGATTAGGAGTCAAGCAGGCACTCTAAAACCAAGTCACAGATCTCAGATGAGAGTCACATGCATTTCTGAAGTTTAATAGATGCAATAGAAGTCTAAAACACTCACTCACAACAGTGTTATTTTAGTTTGAACCAGTTGAGAGCCTAAACACCTAAGATGTAAATCATAGCAGCCTATTCACATATGTCTCATTTTCTGAACAAAGGGTTAACAACTGGAATGTAAGAAGCAGGTGTGAGCCTCTGCATAGCTCAAGCCCTTAGCACCACCCAGACAGGTCTATAATTTCTGGGCATAGAACATGGCACGCGTGAATTTTGCTTCAATATGCTTTCCATAACGATAGCTCAGAAAGTCATATAGCCACATCTACCCAGACTTCCCCTCCTAGTGGCAGAAGTATTTGCTGATGATTAAAAGGTCACGCAGAACAGATGTCAGGGCAGCTGGATTTTCTAGCTATGCTTCAGTTAACTTAGCAGTGGTGCCTGCCATTACGAAATAGTGGCAAGAGTTTTGTTTCCACTGAACGAAAACAAGCATTTTATGCAACTCTGTCAGTAACTGGATGTACACATGGTTCTTCTCTGCTCTCAGTGAGAGCTCACCTTTTCCATCTTTCATTCTTTAGCCTCACAGCTAGGACCTAAATTCATCATCTCCCAAAAGGCAACATTACTGGGTGCCAACCATTCTGACCTGTTTTTTAATATCTAATAAATAGGTATTATGGACCTCTGGGCGTGGAAGTGATTTTAATTGCATTTCCTTCAGTTTTAGGGGTAGTTTAATAATCACTGTCTTAGTTACTTTTCTCATTGTTGAGACAAAATACCAGACTCCCACAACTTAAGTAAGAAAGGGTTTATTTAGCTCACAGTTTGTAGAGATTATTAGTCCATAATCAGCTGGCTCCAATGCAGCATGCCATAGCAGGCAGGCGTCACAGAGGAGAAACAGTTCAAGGCAGGCAGAAGGCAGCACAGCAAGCGAGGGACATGGCAAGCCTCTTTATGTCCTTTATATTCTCTCCAGACTACTATGATTAGGGCAGTGCTAAGCCAATCAGGGGACCAATTTAATAATCACTCACACTTAATCCCAGCATCCTTAATCCTCGCACTGCATCATGAATCACTCACACATTCTAGATTCAGCCAACTCTGAACCCTCCCCCATGACTGCTTTGAGGGGATATCTACACATTTGGTGTTACCTACTTTAAAGCAGTTTTGTCTTGTGGTTATTTGTTTTATACCCACAGCACCTAGATTGTTAAGTGTTGTGAAAACACAAAGAACAGCAAATGGCACATTGCAGAGAGGACTGTCCCATCACAAACACCCAGAAGAACAGAACTCCAGTTGCAACCCTCCTGAAAAATGGCATCTGTGGGGCAGGGAACTGCACAAGTCAGATGCAGCTCTGAAATTCTCTATATTCTGTTTAAAGCAAGTAATTCCTAACACTCTCCTCTGCTAACTGAATACTGTATATGGGAGTTGGCCCTGATCCCTAGAGGGACTCAAAGAGGATGTGGATAAAACATATTTCCCTCCTCATCATTAGAAAGTCCAAGTCTCAAATTTGCCAGCTAGTAGCCATTCATTTTTAGAAAATATTTTCATCTTCCCTTCACTAGAATATGGGTTAAAAATACTTGACTGTCAGCATTTCTCCAATCATTAGAACCTTATAAGTGCACTGGTGGACCCAAGGGTAACAGATAATATGCCACACAAGTTAGGAAGGCTTTCAGATGAATTCAAGTTATCATTAAAGATCCATTGGGCTTGACCTTTTCATACCTTATTGCAAAGGGGAAACTGTTTATCCACTTGCTTTCTATTACTGAATATGAAAACGATCAATTTTCCTATATGTCAGAGGATGGAGGTTTATACCCAATAACTTCTATAAACTAAAATCCCAACTAAGACTTCAATTAAGAATGTTTTACTTAACTATAAGAAAAGTATTACATTCCATGTGTCTATGGCCATACCACCTTAAACACACCTGATCTAGGGAAAGCATTACAGTAGGAGAAAATAAAATTTAAAAAATCTCCTTCGGTCATATCCTAGTGTACATCCAACTAAATCTTTTAAATATTCAGAGCTATTCAGTTATACTGGACATTTAAAGGGCAAACCTTGAAAAACACAATTACTGTACCATTATGTATTAAACGATATTGATTCATTGAAGGATTTTTTTTTACAGTAAAGAGCACAGCATTTATTTGACTAATTCACCAAGAAATGTTCTGCACAATGGAGACTTCAGTCCAGCCAAGAAGCTGTTTTTATGTTGTATGCAAAGGTATCCATTACTGCTGTAATGCCTTTTAGTTCCAAGCTGTCACCTCCCCCTTGTTACCACTCTGGGTAGCAAGACTGGACTCTTAAGAATTTCTCCTTGTTTGGGATAGTGGTGTTAGTTTTGCAGGAGGAACAGGCTTCTTTCCTAGTTCCAGGTGCTGCCTTTTGCTTTTCGGTGTAGCCCATCAGCTGCACACGTGCCATGATGTTGGCTAGTGCCCTGCCCCATGTGGGCACTCAGTCCCTTGGGGACACTGTGTCCCTCACTGGGGGGTGTGTGGCCACCACCTTGCTGCAGACTTGCTATGGGCCGCAGACACTGTTATTGCATGTTGCATGCCCTTTGTGTGCCCACCCACCCAGGGAGCGCTTTCTTTGTGGTGGCCAGTTGCAGCACAAAGCAGATGGCTCCACCCTCAACCATCCTGAGTATATCCCTGCCCGCTGTGGCCAGAGCCACCTTCTCCAACAGCCATGAGGGCAAACCCAAAAGGGGTCTCTTTCCAAGGTTGTCTCTCTTGGGTCTTCTCTCAGTCCTTGCTTACCCTTGTTTTTATTTTCACTGTTCACTCTGCTGTCTAGTGACAGGTTAAGAATTTTTTATACTGACATTTTCCCCAAGTCCCTGTGTGACTTCTGTCCTGATTAGAACCACACTGATAAAGTAACCGTATTTTCTTCCTATTCCTAATTTATATTGTCTACTATCACCTGTTGATATTACTAAAGAGAATTAAAAACCTCTCTATATGGGCAAAAATGAATAGATCCACAAGGATTTGTCTTTTCTCAGGGCAGCACAGTACTGAGTTCTCTTCAGTCCCCCTCAACCTACTTAAGGTCATTTTATTAGTGTTCATAGTGGCACTGGGAAAACCAGGTTGCATAACAGAGAACAATGAATGCTGAGTTTTAGGTGGGAAGTCAGGATTTAACTTACATTTCAACTTGATGAGCTGCATGGATTCTTCTGCTGTTTTATTCAGGGAGACCAGAAACTGTCAGGGTTCTCAAACAAACAGGACACAGAAACCTTCAGTGTCAGAGGATATCAACACAGGGTCACAACTAACCAGGCTTTTTATTTTATTTATTTTATTTTAAAGATAATAAAACCAAACAAAATAAAGCTAATCGGAACAGAACAATGAACGCAATACAGGACTTCAAAACAATAGGAAATCAACAATGGCTACCATAATGTCTTGTTTTCTTCAAAACAGTTGCCCATGACATCAGACCTAATAAAATCAAACAAAACAGAACAAAATAAAACTAATCAAAACAAAAGAATGTAAGCAAAACAGTGAAAGTAATACAGGACTTCAAAACAGGATAAATAGTAAATCAACAATGGCTGCCATAATGCCTCTTGTTAGCTTCAAAATTGCTATCCACACCTAATCAGACATAATAAAATCAAAGAAAACAGAACAAAATAAAACAGAACAGTGAATAAAACAAAATAAGACAGAACAATATTGGATTTCAAAAACAAGACCGAAGGAGATCCCCCATAATTGCTATATTGTGTATTATTTACCCTCTTAATAGATGCCCATACTACTGGCCTCAGGCCTGCAAAACAAAACAGTGTAAGAATTAACTTGTTTTTGTACCTCAGTTACTATCAACTCAGCCTGTGATCTGAATCAGCTGGTTACCTAACAGGGGTGTGGGATGTGGGGAGTGTTTTTTGGCTCCCAGCCTGCATGCCAGGTTGCTCACTGGAAGGGTGAAATGACTTGTTTCTCCTCCCAGGTTCTGCATGGTTTTCACCACCTAACCAGATTTTTATGTATGTAGAAACCAACATTTCTATGGTTCTGGAGGTTTTTTTTTTTTTGAAACAGGAACAGAACTCCCAACCTCACATTTGCCAGGCAGGCACTTATGCTGCTGAGCTAGACCTCTGGCTGGTTCTG
>PVLA01004900.1:103896-161893 GCA_004027455.1 Hydrochoerus hydrochaeris
ACTAGGGTGTAAATGTGACAGTTTGGAATGTGAAAACTAACTATGAATCTGGTTAGGAAAGCTTGGACAGAAATATAGAAACTCTTGTCCTTTGAAACACAGATGTGCAAGAGACAGTGTCAATCAATTCACCTGATGCAGACCTGGTTTTTCTTAGGAAGTATATGCCATAATTAACAAATTGAAAAATTATACTCTGTGAATTCTAGATTACTTTAATCCCTGAGGTCAGTGTTCAGTGGTCTTCTGACATGGCAATGTTTTATTTTAAACAATGGCTCCAGCTTTATTTTGTGTGATTACATGCAGTTACAGGCAGAAAGAATTGCTTTCTTGGCAAGACATCCCCCCTTGACTGCTTCCGCTGCTCAGGCATTGGGCCAATCACCGAGCCCCCTGGCTCTCCCCAGCTCCATGTTCCAGATGTAGAGGGCACACCTTTCTTGCTCCTCATTCAGGCCGTCCTGCTACCTACTCAGTTTCTAAACTACGAAGCCAGGAGTAAAAGTTCATATCCCTCAAACCAGATGGCTTCTTCTCAATTCTTTTGATAAAGGGAAGTTTGGGAACCAGACACTCGCAGTAACAATACAGATGACTCTTCAATGTGACACACATGCAGGTTACTTCTGGGTTTGGTGCAGTTAAACCTCACTTGAGTAGCTGAAAACTGCATGTCTGAGACGTGTTAGGTAGCCATGGGGCCTGCCCCTTTCCTCTGCTAGACTTTAAATACTGCCCAGGCACCAGTTTCCCTAGGAGGCTCCCACACTTGGGATGAACCCTTCCCTGTGGAATTTTGGCACCCTATTAATTAGTGCTTATGAGTGGGAGCTGCTCTCTCTCAGCAGCTCCTATTCTGCCATCAGTCAAGTGTGATTCTGTAATAAATTTCCACGAGGCCAACTATTTCTGGTAATGCTCCCTAATTAACACCAGGCCTGCTAATAATACATCAGTACCTATGTGTTTCTGATATAACCAAGATCTTGTTTGAGAGTACTCAAGAAAGGAAACCTTCAACCTAAATTGAGCTTTTTCTGGCAAAAGGATTTTATATGTCGTTCAGTAAGAAAACCTTTGATAATCTTATATTGGGGACATTGTGACCAGAAAACACTGAACGACAGGGAGGCCTGCTCTGGTTTGAGCACTGAATGGGGATTTACTGTGAACACACAGTTGAGACTTAAGCCTATAAATCTTGTACCGGATTACTGTTTCTTAACGAAGGAATGACAGATCTCTTATTTTGTCGGTGCATTTTAATGTGCAATGACGTGATTGATAGAAACCAAACAGCAACTATTAAAATGTCAGATGCAGACTTGATGCCATTAAAAGGTTGGCTTCTGGAGTTTAATATACTGTGAGCAAATAGACTTGAATTTCTCTCTTATTCCCAATATACAGCCTGCAATAGAAACATTCTTCTTACCTTTACACAGCTGGAAAAAAAAATCTCACTTCAGTCAGTAAACAAACAAGTGAGCCGACTAAGTTATGAACAGTCAGGTAATGAGATTGGGATGAGTTATGCATGAAGCAATGTACCCTGGCTAATGTGAAAATGTAGATGATGATTTATGGGGTTTGATTATGATCTATGGATAGTATGTTTGATATGACAAGCTATTCTAATAAATAATTTCAATAACAAACATTTTCTAAAAGAACGTATCTACTAATTCACAAACACAACACACAATCTAGTCACAGAGTATAACAATGTATCAAAGAAGAATAAATGTAACTGTGTTTTCAAATGTTTTGCTTCTGGGAATTCTATGTTTGTTTGTTTTTTTTTATCAGTACCAGGGATCAAACTCACAACTGTGTGTTTGCAAGGCAGGTGCTTATGCCGCTGAGCTAAAACCCCAGCCTCTGCTTCTGGGAATTCTGATGGGCCAATGGATTCTTCAAGGAATTATTATGTCTTTTCCTAACTTGTGATTATGAAACAGAATCCCCCTCTCGATAATTCAATGGAAACCACTTCCTGCCCCAAAAGAAAAAAAACAGGAGAGCTTATCTACATCACTGCAGTCATTTATTTACTTTGTGCACATTAAGGTATTCTCTACTGATTATATTTCTCATGCGATTTTTCATTAGGAAGTGTAACTAAAAGTAGAACAGCAGACACATACAAACTTAAAACTGAAACAGAAGACAGATTAACAGACAAAGCAAATTATACATTAAGAATCCAATTCCAACACTTGAGGTGAGGACAAACTGAAGCCAGGGTTAGACTGGTGTAAAACCTTTCTGTGTGTTTTTGGATAATTAATGCCAAATGCCACAAAATCTCAAGTTTTGGATTCACTCTTGAATGGGGGGAGGAAAGGAATTATTTCCTGTACATTGTTCCTAATATAGTACTCCTTGAAAAATGGTACATTTTTTATTGTGGATAACTTAAAAGATAATGCTACACTAACACTTTAAAGATTTTACCTATTATTTCTGGTTTATGTGACCAAATGATTAGGTTTTACTTTGAAATTCTAAATATAAACTTAATCAATAGGAAATATGTGTTACTATAAATATGAGCAGAAGGGATAATTTTTAATTTGCTACTTCAGTGGGCAACATGTAAGTCTAGACTACAGAAATAATGCACATCTGAAACCACTACTAAAATTCTGAAAATGACAAATCTGAGTAGGGGCATTTTAGTCATATACTATGGTTTTCATGCTTGTTTTACCAAGTGCAGCACCCTAATATATACATTCAGAGACTAAAACTCAGTGCTCTACAGTAGAGAGTAAAAATGCTACTGACAGTATATTTATAATCAGAAAAATAAATACTCAGGGAGCCCACCAGAAGAATAAAATGCTCTGCCAGTTATTAAAATGTTAATGCTGGTGAATTAAATATGCCATTCCCTACTAGAAAATACAGAGCCTCTTCTGGAGTGTGGTCAATATTTGTTTCACAGGATTAACTACTTTTGGAACAGATCTGAAGCCTTGCCACCAAAGAGACAGAAAAGGCACAAAGAAAAGTGATAAACTAGGAAGCAACCATTTTAGGGATTAAAATGTGGAGAAATGCTCCATGAATAACATGTAGGATAAAGGGTCTAATAAAAATGATAATCCTTAAAGAAAGATAACTGAAGAAATCATATCAAATAAAATCCTTGGAAATTAAATGCCATTAACATCAAATCCTACAATGGTGAAACTGAACAAAACATCATATCAAAATAAAACCACCAATATTTTGTAATGCATAAAGTCAAAGACTGACATTAAAATACTTAACAATGGACCAGGGATATAGCTCAGTGGCACAAGTGCCTACCTGGCAAGTGCAAGGTCCTGAGTTCAATTCCCCGGTACAAAAAAAAAAAAAAAGCAAAATATGTAACGCTACACATTTGCCAGCAAGTCATCTGTAGGTGGTTTCAGCAGCAGTGAGATTTAATGCACAATTCCAGCACTTTTTAAAAAGAAATGTCCTGCCTCCTACAAAATGCAGGGTGAGGAGGTAGTCAGGGTGCTATTGGAGAAGCATTGTTTGCTACTTCGTGTCACCCCTTTCTATTCTTTATTCCCAGTTAATTATTATCTGCATATAAAATAAACTTGTTGAACCCTAAGCAAACAGCTCTTAGCACAGAAGGCTTGCAAGTTCTTAGGGAGGTTAGATAAATATTGCAGCCTAAAGCCTCCTCTATAACAAAACGCGCACACAATAGAAGTGAAGTTCCTGGTCAGCCAGGGGCGGGAGGACCTAGGGACTCTTCTGAACCTTAAAGCACAATGCCCCAAACAAGTTCAAGTTATAACAGCAGGGGACCATGCACTTTCCTCAGTTCTAGAGGACAGATGGAAACTATCAGCAGCTGTCCACAACCTGTCCTCTCCCTGGGCAACTATCAACATGGTCCACAGTTTTAGTAGAGCTGTTTCTATCTCCATGTGGTATTTATGTAATTCTCTGCACAAAAGAGGACAACAAATAATAAGCCAGTGAGTAATTAAATCACTTTGCCATCCTATGACCGAACCTCTGTGAATAAAAGTTTGCAGATTTCTTGATTACACTTGGAAGTGGTTCACTTATCATTGAGAACCACTAAAACAAGACAAACAAACAAGGGCTAGATTTTATCATAATTCCCAGCCAATTCTAATACAGAATGAGGAAAAAAAAAAGATTATACAAACTAAGCTCTCCAATCTTTGGTCAATGGCACAGCTCTAAAAATGATCTGAGTTATTATCTGAAAAGGATGAAATGTACTTTTTGTTTACATTTTTAAAGGTACAGTCCTCTCACCATAACTGACAACTATATCCTTTTTATTTATTCTTTTTAAAGAGAGAAAACTAAGCCCAAATTATTTCATGAGCTCTGTTTCAGTATGAGAGAAAGGAAGCACTTAAGTTGGACTAACACAGGGATAAAGACCACACAATGACTGCAACAGTCCCATCTCAATAAGGTAAACATTCAAGACTTATAAACTACTGACAACTACTGAGAGTGACAAGAGGAGCAGAGCATCTCTTCCAGGTAGACACATTCTGACTGAAAATTTCCCTGGGCTTTCTTACTGCAATGATCAACTGTAAGAACAAAAGAAAACTTTTTAAAAAGTATACCCATGAGCTTAAAAACTGACACCTCTTACTGATAAAATTCGGTTTAAACTCCTACTTGTTGTTTTAAAGATAACCAGTTTTTATCTTTTAAACAATGAGTCTCTTGTTAGTAAAGTTTAAGGGATTTTCACTGCCCTTTGTAGATTTATTTCTAACTACCTACCAAGGAAAGAAAGTGTAATTATTTTAGCACAGGGGTTGGGGTTTTTATTCTAAAATTTAATTTTTTGCTAACTTATTTTGAGATGAATTTAATAATCAACCAGGAAATTGATTTTATAAAAGCTATTTTATGGGCAGAAAATATAGGAAAAAGTAATAATATAAATGCCAAACTGTCTCTTTCCTTTCCAAAGTCAAATATTTCATCATAAACTCGGTTCTTAATGTTGGAATTTATCCCTCAAGGCTACTATTATTTTTCAGAACTCCATATAAATATTATATCTAAAAATTAATTGGTAATGTAAATTTTCCTCTTTTTTTCTTCAAATTTCTTCTCCTTATCTGTTGACTTTCAAAAATTCATGGAATGAGCATGCTTCTTGCAGAGTGGCTTGTCTTTCTTGGAGAAAAATGTCTGTCCTTCCAAACTCTCACAACACACCTGAAAAAGAAAGTCATTTGAGAGAATATTATCATTTGAATCAAGTATGCTAGTGAGGGGGAGATGATTTTTCCCCTCAGTGAATACTATGACAAAGAGCTCTAGATGGTTGTGCTTCTACCTTGACATTTTATGATTACTATGACATTTTGTGTAATCTTTGAAAAGCAATGAAGAATGACTTTTTTTCCTGGAATATATTCTAACTCATTTAAGTCATTACTACTATTCTTTATTGGGAGGAAGTCCAGTGGAAAAGAATATAAGGTGTTCACATTAAATGTACTTTCTCTCCCCAAATTCTAATCAGTGCTTTAAATCTGTTTCCTACTGTAGAAAACCAAGCATTCAAAAGGACAACTCCAACCCCACAGCCTGCTTCCAAATGCCTCAGACTTACTTTTAGTTCACTATTTAATGAACTCATTCATGAATTTCTTTACTTCACTTGTTTCTTACAGTGAAAAATTTCATCAATGCCAGGCTGCTGGGGGATTATGCTGTGAGCCAGCCACAATTACACATTATCTTTCCTGCTTTCTTTGTTAATTACAATGCTCAGGAGCAGCAGAGGACACTTAGCAAATTTACAAATTACTGCTTCTTACAGATTTTTATGACGTTTAAAAGATAGATGAGGTAAACAAGATAGGGTGTAAAGGTAATGTTTGGAGAAATCACCTAACTTTAATTAATATCACTTTTCCCCTTTTCATGTGATGGGCACTAAACATTATCAGATCTATTAACTCTAACTAAAAAATCAAGTTTTTAGAACTGGCTATCCTGAACTACTTTAGCGAGAGAATTTCAGGGCTAATTACTTACTGAGCACACAAAGCAAGTATCATGCCAAGTGCAGCCTAGAGCTTCCAGAAACATGTCGCCAGCTTCAATGGGAAATTCACATCCACGACAGATAGTGCCGAAAAGGGCGTAGTAATCTGTGTGGGGAGCAAGTAATCTGTGTGTCATTTAAATGTGATGAAACCTTAGAGTAATAGTTCATAGACAACAAAAACAAAACTGGAATTAAATGAGATGTTGAAGACCAAGATAATATAATTAGAAACATTTTCAGGACATAGTGTAAAATTTGGCTTGTGATATAAGTTTCAGATGTTTTGGGTTTCTCTTGGCAAACAGTATTTACACAATTTGACATTCTTTATCATAATTTTCATGGTATAGTTCTTACTTTCTGCCAAGTATTATATATAAGGATAGATAAAAGAATATTATTCCAACAAAAGTATTCAATAATTAACAATAATAAAATTAACTAATTGAGAACAAATACCTGACATTAGCAAATTTCACAGGGTATCTGACCTGGTAAGAAAGACAAATACAGGAACTTTCACAAATAAGTGCCATGGCTGAGTTTCTAACCAGACTGTATCACAATGATACTTTCCAAAATTTCTTTCAGTATGTTTTCCTTTTAATGATGATTACATTAGAAAGTTATCGGCATTTTCATTTTCTTTACACAGCTACTCTGGACCCTGTGTGGACTTGTGGTTGACTTGGGCTGAGAGGCAAGCAGGTGAAAGTTACTTGGTGCACCCTTCTCAGCAGTCCTCTGTCACTGGTACCATCATGTCCCCGAGCCCTGCTGGAGTCCTGTGTACCAGGCAACAGTCCAGGCACCCTGAGACACAGCCATAGAAAAGACAGACACACATGCTTTCCTCTGGCTTACATTCTCACTGGGAACAGGATGTCATCATTTACTGAATATTGAAAATATGTGGAAAGATGTCATTTGTGATTGTGATAAGTACCATGAAGGAAATAAAATAGTATGATACAGAATAATTTGGGCATGTGTGTTTACACTTCATAGGAAGGTTAGGATCAGAAAGGCTTTCTTGGGGAAGTAACAGGGTATACTTTATGGGTAACAGGTTGAGCTTGAGTGTGATCTTTATATCTCAGGCTCCTAGTGTTCTGGAATTAGAGGTATGCATGACCACAATCAGATCCATGTTTTTAAAAACATTACTGTAGTTTTCTGTAGCTGCTCTTAGGGGATGAAGACTACATAGTTTAACTGATGGTTATAATGCCCAGGCAAAGGATGAGAAAATTTGGATTTGGTGAGGACAGCTGAGACAGAGGAAAATAAATCAATCCTCATTATACTGGAAGTAGAACTGCCAAGATTTACCTAGTAGGTTGGCTATGGTAAGGACAGGGAAAGGGAAGAATTCAAAGTGGCCTGCAGGTTTTGGGTAAGAGACAGTGGGCAAGATTGAGTTCAGAACTAGTTTGAGAGGTGAAAGAAGAAGAAAACAAAAATAGACCATGTTAGTTAGAAGCAATGTTTAATATTTTTCTATATATATTTTCCAAAAATATTTTTCCATTTCTGTAAGATATTCTTTGTGTATTTAAATCATGACTTCTTAGAATACATTAAATATGATAAAAGTATAGACAGCTTTCTATATTTTGGCTAGAGAGGGATTATCTGCCAATTAGTCAAAGCGTCCTACAAAGCTTCTAAAACAAGTAAACATACCATCTAACCAAACAACCACCATCATGAAAAGTAGGTCCTTCTTCAGAAAGATTAAGTAGAATTTTAAAATATGAAACATTTCTGGGGCTTTCTAGTGGACAAGCCACAGTATATCCAAGCTGCTCCTATTTAAGGAGTCAGGAAAAGTGAAAACAAAGAGTACTGACTGGGAAGAAGGGTCAAGTCATGTGGGTCCAGTTTCAGGTTAGAAACTGACCCCTTCTGCATCCTGCCTGCTCTGGAGTGCCCCCTTCTTCGAGGTACCACACACACTCTGGGTTTAAGGTTAAGCAGAAGTAAAAATCAGCAGTAGGAAGATAGTGGAAGTGGAGACAGGATTGAGGAAAAAAACTGTTTCCAGTTTTAAAATGTGTATTACAATAGTCATGTCTAAATAAAAGGGTTATTAAGAAATAAGTGCTATATAAGTTCACATGCAGCTGTTCAAAAGGAAAAGGAAATGTTCAGAATTCAGGTAATAAGACAAATGGAGTCACCAGATCCTTAAAGCTTATTTATTTTAAAAAGAAAAATAAAACAAAATTTCAAAATGAGCTAATAGGAAAAGTAATAACGGTTAATACATTGTGACTGTTATCTTTAAGTTAGTTAATCAAGAGTACAACATACAGGCATTTAATTGTCCAAACAACATTAGCACAAACCTTTTTTTTCATTGAATTAAGAGAAATTAGTAGTACAACTATCTTATCATATATATACCTATGTAGATTTTTGCTTTTCCTCTCCTTTTCTCCTATCCCAGTTTCTCTCTGCTGTTGAACAGTTTCTTCTCATTTCACATCTATTGTACCCTTTGGATGTTATTTACTCTTTCAATTTCTCACACCAGGGTGAAATTATGATATTTACATGTGTGGGTCTGGTTTATTCCACTTAGAAGTACGGTCTTCAGTTGCATCTATCTACCTATAAAAGTCTCTAGTTTATCCTTCTTTATGACTGAGTAGTACTCCACTGTATAAAAAGACAACTTTTTAAATCCATTCCTCAGTTGATGGGCATTTGCGTTGTTTCCAAGATTAGCTATTATAAACTGTGCTGCTATAAACATGGGTGCACATACATTGCTGTGGTACAATGTTTTTAATTCTTCTGGAAAGATGTCCAAAAGGAGAACAGCTGGGTCAAATGGGTTCCAATCCTAGTTACAGCTTAGTTTAATGAAAATAATTTTACCAAAGGAGCAATCCGGGCCAAGATAACCCTCCCATTAAGTGAACATAACAAAAGACTTCAAATTTATTTTCAAAGCGGTTGCCTTAAACCAGTAATATATTCTAGAGCTGAACATTTCTCATGTTAATAACCACTCAAAACTCACTATTAAACCATAAGAGGCAGTTTTAGGTACATGACTTGGCAGGATTTATATACATAAACTATCATTTATGCAAAATATTTTTCCTACTAAGTAATACTTATAATTCTTAATTCTCAAAATGAAGTTGAGAATATCTTTTTTCATGAAGTCAACAAAAAGTTGTAACAATTTTTTGTCATATAGAGTAATATTTAAATACTTTCAAAAACAATTAAGAAATCTACTTGGCCTAACATTTATTTCAACTTTTTAGCAATATAATACTTAATGCTTGGCCTTTATTCAAAACTTAGGCAACTAATGGCTCATGGTCTTACCGGTCTCACAGTAGGGTTCACCATCCTCTAGGTGGAAGACATTATTACGAATGGGTTTTCCACAGGCCACACACACAAAACAAGAAACATGCCAGGTTTGTTTCAAAGCATTGATGACTTCCTGTAACAGAAAGGCAATTGGATTTAAAGAAAGATGAGAATAAATATACGCATGCTATTAAAAGCTTATTTGCTTCTAACACTCTTACTTGACTTCATTAATCTTGAGTCCACAATACACATTTTATACCCTAAACTGTTATTAATGTATATGTTACTATTTTCATCATTTAGGAAGGTGCAGGATGGACAGTTCTTCTTTGTTCCCAACATGTTGTAAGTATTAATAGAGAAATACTTGTAGTGGTATATTTATAAAGTGTTCTCAAAGTTTTAACCCATTTAAAATACACTAAAAAACAGACACACTAACTTTTCACACTGAAGGTATCAGTTAGGACTCAGTAAAGCCACTACCAACTTTTATATGAGGTTAGGAATCTTTGCTTCTTCAAGCAAATTCTAGCCACTGGTCACCCATAATAAATGCCTGAAGTTTTGTGATTGGAACAGAACTTTCATTTATTCATCATTATTTATTATGTATCTGATTCTTAAATTATTTTGCAAAAACAAAAACAACCAAAAAACTACTGTGGTTTGAAATGATTTTCCTATTACTTGTATACCCTCATAAAACTGGTTACATTTTTAAACATTCTGTGCATTTCAGAAAAATGCATCAGTTATAAGCCTCCCATTTTATATACTGAGGTCAGTGTCCTGTGCTTGAACCCTGACAAATGAGGGAATGCTGCTCTTATAAAAGCTATGGAATTTAATTTAAAACAGTGAAGGTGCCAGTTCTGAGAACTCCGGTGTGTGTGGTCCTGTGTGACCTCTTCATTCCTGAGCAAACAAAAGTCCTGTTGAGGTAGCACACCCACAGTAAATTATTTTTCCCCTGCAGTGGCTAGACTTTCACCACACAAGCCCACACTCAGTAAGACAAAACCAGAGACAACCTAACCCCATGAGTCCGATATACTCCTAAAGAGGCTTATTTGATTTGTTTTGCAGTAATAGTGACGAAAGGAGAGAGTGTTGATAAAGCAAGAAGAAAATAAAGATGGAAGTTTCATAATAAAAACATTTGTTTTAAAACTTGCTAAGAATAAAAAAGCAGCTTTCAATACTTACTCCAAGGATCTTCCTTTGGCATCGCCCACATTCAGGAGCAAAGAATTTCTCATAACAGAGCTCACAATACAGTGCCCCCTTCTCCTCCACAAATCCAATGTAGGCCATTGTATTTTTGCAGTGAGCACAGTTAAATTCTTCTGGGTGCCACGATTTCCCCAGTGCCACTAGAAATGGTCCCCTGCCAGATGAAAACAGAGCAATTTGGCTTAAGAATTAAAAGTAGCCACACAGTCTGGGTGGGACCCTTATGCAATGTCCAACCAAATACAGTATGTGCTTAGCTTTCCTTCTCCAGTGTACACAGGGGCTCTGCATTTACATGAAGATGAGAGGAGACAGGAGGAAGAGCCCTTTAGGGCTCTGTTAAGAAAGGCCACCCAGTCCTTCCCATCTTTAGGGGCTCGGCAGTGTCAGCGTGTCAATCTGCACATGGCATCCTTAGAGTTGAGAAGGAGGATATTAACGGGGACAGAAGATAAAGTGACCTAAACTATATCAGCTTTAAGCAGAGATAAGAGCTTGACATTTCTAAAAAATAAATAAAAGCAAAATCTTCATGTGGTAATGTCAGCCTTAAAAATAGCAATAGTAACAAAAACTATTTTAGTCGATTTCTCATCCCCACACACTGTGGTCATGTGCTTATTTCTTAACTTTATTAAACACCTCTGAAATGACTATAGAAACTATAAACTATATGTAAACTAAATACTTGGAAAAGTTTAGTTTGATTCAAATATGACTGGTTTTTAAATTTTCCATTCTCCTATGGTCAGAACATTTAACATGAGGCCCACTCAGCAGATGTGTAAGTATGCACCCACAGATCTGCTGCTGTACAGGAGATCTCCAACACCTACTCATCTTACACAAACGAAACTTCACACCCATTGCTTAACAACTCCCCCTTCCCTAAACACCACTGGTTTTTAATGCACATTTGTGTCTAGGTAACATGTCTGTAAAGGGCTTTTTTCTTCACTGAATTCTAGATAGTGATGAACTGATAAAACAGGCTTGGGTCGCTTGACAGGAATCCACTATGCTGCTCTATCTAGTCATGATGGCTGCAGAGATGAGCCATGCTGGCCACTGCAACATGCTTTTCAGTAGCTACCTCACCCTGCCTTTCATTTACAGTGGCTTTACCTCCAAGGCACTGTTACATTTATCTAATTTGTTCTTGAAACATTCCTGTGAGATAGACCAGGGCAGTTATTACACTCGGTTTAACAGATGGAGAAGCTGAGATACAGAATATTCAGAAGATATGACAAATATGAGAAAAATCACTGACAAAGCCAAGGACAGAAGCCGAGAATCCTGATTTCTACTTACTATTCTAGTTTATCATGATGCAGCCTTCACACTCATGACCATCAACCATAATCATGAAATGACTAGAAGGTAACAGCATAGGACATTGCACCTCTAGACAGACTATAAACAGCAATGAGCACCACTCAGAAATTTTAGACACTGACAATAACATAAACATCACTCTTCTGTAACTATCTTCAACTGGTAAATGTTTTGCACAGAGACTGATGTTTTTTCAGAATCATCAATTTTGTGTCAGGAAACGAGAGTTTCGGATGAATGACTGAAATTTTTTTCAGGTGGGACATAACCATATTTTAGCTCCACTTTTTGTTAACTTGCTTCTCTCTTTTTTTCTTTTTGGCTTTCCTTGAGACAGGGTCTCACTCTGTAACTTAGGCTAGCCTTGAATTCACTATATAGCACAGGCTGGCCTTGAACTTTAGGTGATCCACCTGCCTCAGCCTTCTGAATGCTAGGATTACAGCCCTGCCTATTAACTTGTTTCTTAGTAATGTTATTTTGTATAAGCCAGTGCATGTGCCTTTCTTACACTTAAGATAATTTATTATTATTTTTCAAACTGGGATTCTAGTTTTATTATGACTAACAAGGAATGCTATAGATCACCTGTTACTTTCTGCAGACTGTCTCTGTATTTTTAACTGGCTCACAGTTGAACTCAACACATTCTTCTCTGTGTAGATTTGGCAAGCAGTTTACTTTCAAAGATAAATCAAGAAGTCACTCTACTCAAAGCTGAACAAAGTTTTACGAGTATTATGAGCTTTTCCAGGTAGCTCTCTTGTTATACACACTTAAAAATCTGCTAGGCTAAATTTATTTTGACCATAACATACAGTATGACAGAAGTTTGGGATTTCACACTATAATTTTTATGGATATTAAAAGAGATTCAAAATAATTTATTGTAGTAGGCTGCATTTTTTATGAAGTCACATCTTCAGCTCATCCACAGGCTGGGTGGCCTTCTGAGGCCAGTATGTTGACTGGGCTGCCCAGCTAGATGTCAAAGAAAATCAGCCCAACCTCAAACTCTGCATTTACTGCTGAGTAAGTTGGTATATACCTGTAGTAAGAACACTGAAAAAACTGCTCCTGAAATATGTCTGTAGAGCTATCAAATACTATCAGATGAAGTGCATGTAAGAAAAAAGATAATACTTAAGAATAACCAACCAAAGAGCACACAATCCATTGTCTACATTTTCTAACAAATGTGTTGAGACCCAGGCAGATGGAGAGAATTGGCTTCTATGAATCACATCTCTTGGGCATGGGCCACACTGCTTGATTATTCTTTTATGAGCAGTCTTAGGAAACAGCTCTACAAAATTCACCTTTGCTCTTCCCACAGGCTCACACACATGGATTCCTTGGAAAAATTCCTATCAGATTTCTGCAATAGGAACAGTTTTGCTTCTCTTGAGCAATAAAAATATTGTGCAGTAGACTACAAAATGAGCTTTCTTTTTTGGGTGACCACTGCTAGGTTTAAAGCCAGATTTGTGGCCTAGTCACAGGCAGCTGTACAGGTCACTGTGAAGGCACTATCTCCACACTGTGGCCCCACCCATTATCCTCACTCATTTGACCTTCTCTGTAGTTCAGAGGGTGGTTTTATATTTCACATATTCTTAAATGTCTCTAAAAAACATTATGGCATGAATTTTACTATTAATAAGTGTATTCCGTAAAGGTATACTCAGTTAAGCGAATAAGGAATTCAAACATTTTCTCTATGCCTTTAAAACAGGAGTTGGAAAAGTCTTGCCAGATCTCTCCTCACACAGCATACACAGGGCGAACGATCACCTAACATCATGCTTCTTGTGGCACTAAACGTGCATCTTTCCTACCAGTGCCCCTGAAGTTTCCCATAAATCCGAAGAGCCCTTGTGTATAATGAAGTGCTCTCTTCTCTGTGTCAGCAAAGACTAAGTTAACAAATTCATTAACAGAAGATTAACACTAAAGAAGTTCTTCTTCTCCCAGGTAGGATTGGGTTTCCATTTGTGAACTGGAACAACAGGCTTCAAAACTGCAAAGTGGAATTAAACATTCAGTTACCTTTTACTGTGCTCCACACCATGAGCCCTTACTAAATACTCGCTGACCCACAAAGGAAAGGAGGTTAAAGCATTTGACTCGTTGAAAGAGAGGAGCTGTGGCATAAAATGTTTTACCCTGTTTATCTTCTGTGACTTGAGCCAAAAAGGGAAAGTGAAGGGGAGGGGCAGGAACAAGGATGCCAAGGAAGAGTTCAGAGAAAAATCAAAACTTTCAAACAGAAAGGTGAAAGGAAATGCAAATTTCAACAGGCTGGATCTAGTAGGGACTGAGCTTCTAAATCAAACACTTCCTTCTTGCTTCATTATTTAATTCTCATAACAGCCTCAGTGAAATTAATTCCATCATGTAGATAAAGAAAACATCACAAAAGTGAGACAACTGTCCTAAGATTATGTAAATGACAAATCATAAAACTAGATTCTACCAAATGTTGGCCACACAGATTAAAATTTTTGTTTGATCAAAAGCTGTTGCATGGAATAAATAAAAACAAAAGTCTACAAAGGTCACATTAAAATTTTTCATCTCCTAACAAAAATTAAATGTGATATTCCACTTAATAAGGCTAAATGTTTTTTATAAATACAAATATGTAACATAAATAACTTATTCCTGGCATAAAGAACTTGTTCTACAAGAATGAATGTATGGATAAAGAAGAGAACAAATTCTAAAGAAAAGGATGTTTTTGGTTTTGTTTTGTTGGTTTTTGTACCTCTCTGTGTAGCTCAGGCTGTCCTCAAACTCACTATGTAGCCCAGTGTGGTTTCAAATCCACCATTCTCTTGCTTCAGTCTTCAGTGCTGGGATTATAGGCATGTACCACCAAGCCTGGTTTATAGACAATTTTTAAAAAGTATTATGGAGATAACTATAGTTAATTTTTTATGTTGAGGTTATAAAATCAGAAAAGGAAGAGCAAAGTGTTCTCCAAGTGAGATAAAATTTCATTTTACATAAACATACATCCTAGAAATTTTCTAAAACAGGTTATTCATCAACTAAACAAATTCACTAAATGCAATACATGCTAGTTTTCATTTTAGGAGCTACAAGAATGGTAGGGAACAGGTTGAAAAAAGCCATACTTAGATGGAATTTACCTCCATTCTAATGTGGTGATTAGGGACAGTAAATGAAGTAAATAGAATATTTGGCCTTATTTAAGAAGTTTTTATAGCCTTTAAAAAGGTACTACCTTACCTACTCCAGTGAGCTCTTTAAAGTAAAAAGCAGCCAGGCATAGTAGTGTACCCCTGTAATCTCAGCTTCTTAGGAGGCTGAAGCAGGAAAATCACAAGTTCAAGGTCAATCAACATAACTCATTCACTCATTCACAAACAGGCTAGGGATGCAGCTTAGTATAGTAAGGCAGGAAATTAGGATATGGCATGGCAGGCTGGCTGGGAAAGTGAACATCTATAATCGTAAAGTTGCACGACAGATGGGCTGAACAATTCCCAAAGCACAGCATGTGGACTTCTCATGAGAACTCAAGCAGTCTGGGATAGGATGGGCTAGACTTGAGGATTGGGAGATAAAAAAACCAGTTGCTACTGAGCTCAGGACTATGATGTTCTTAGTCTGCTGTCATGCTGCCTTTCCTACTTTTTATGTAGCCCGAATTTGCCATGTAGAGCATGTTTTTTTTCTATCTTTAATAAATAAATGTGAAGTCTTGGTACATTTTATACCAGTCTTGAAAAATCCTGTGCTCTGCACACAATCTAGAAACCACCTCTAAGAGACTCTAGCACCCCCAAATCCATTAACATACTTGGTGAATCACTTAGTAGCTAAGGCCCTTTTGTGCATGTTTTTTTATTTCTCTCAGATCTATAGCTAAGGTTTTTCCTCTCTCCTCCCCAGGTTGAGGACTCAGTTAAGTTTTCTTATGGTACCAGGAGCAGTTTCCTAGGGCATCCCATCATGTGGGAGGGGGAGAGGAAGCACATGGCTTCTGTGTTTTCCCCAGATGTCTTCAGGTCCGCCTCAAGTTTATCTCCCCTTTTCACTCTTCTCATTCCCATTTTCAGTCACTCACTGACTATATGAGTTAGTTAAGAGCTTCCAGAAAGCCTATTAAGACAAGTTACACATAGATTGTTCAGGTTCTGTGCATGCAACCTGAGTATGCCTTTTTGTCCTCATGTTTCATTATTCTGTGATAGCCTAGCTTTCTTGCTGTTTTGAGAAAAATAGCTATTGGTCCCCTGTTCTGCTTGAGCAACTGCATACCCCAGTTTATTCCTTTTTGTGCTCAAAGTCCTATCTGTGCTTTTTCCCTAGATGGCCTCTTATCCTTAGTGAGCCACTTTCTCATGGTCTTGTTTCATCCCAGTCTACTTTTCCACCGTATTTGTTGGTCATTTTGGTTCATCCTGTGCATTAAGTCACATAGATTTGGCTATGTCTGTCGGCCATTTTATTAAGTCATGTGATTTGGTCACAGGGTTCTTCCAAGCTTGTGTGCAACTTTTTCTTTTTCCAACTGGCCTCATGATCATCAGAAAATTTCACCCTTATACACAAGAGCTAAATCTTCAAGTTTTGGAACCATATGGACCTCTTTCCCTCTTCTCTTTTTTGAATCAGTTTAGATCCTCTCCTTGTTTCTGCTAACAGAAATTCTGGTAATTTAGAAACATGCTGATGGCCTGAGCAGAACTCAAGTGGCTGTGAGTATGCACAAGTAGAACCATCCTTGTTAGAACCTTTTAAGGTTTTCTTGAGAGGATAGCAGTTTAAATTACAATACTATTTTTCAGTTAGATTGCTTCTACAGAAGGCAAGAAAGATGGTGTGAAATCCCATACAGTCAGGCTTTTATGGCTCCTCACCCTGGAAATGCCCAAAAGTAAGGCATTTAACACAGCCTCTAAGGGAGGGAGGGGTGTCCTTGATGATCCTGTCCCTGGAAATCTCACTTGTCTCTCAAGAGGATATGACTCTCTCCCATCTATTTAATTAAGCCAACCATCCTGGGAGGTCTCCTTGACCCCTCTCCTTTCGATCCGCAGGCCAGTAACTAAGTGCCACCCCTTTCAAGTGGTTCAGAAACTCCATTAAAGACTAACGTCCCACAGGAATCTAGAATTTCTCAACCCCTTACCATGCTCCTCAGACAACTTTAAGTCACACAGCATGTACTTGGAGTAGTGTTTCTTACTACTTTAATTCACAAATTGTCCTGCCCCTGAGAGAGGCCCCAGGCTCAGAGTGGACTACTCGAGTCCAGGTCTCTTTTTCAGTTCCAGATGTCCAACAATGTGAAGAATAGCTAGGCCAACTTCGGAGGATCCTAGTAGGTTTGTAAACGTGTTACAGACCTTGACCCTCACTTCTGACCCACGATGAGCTTTCTAATTCATCTTGCCACTTTCTGTAAACAGTAAGCTTTAAAAAGGGACAGAAACCACTCTGAAGAGGTTGTTATCCCTTTGACAGAATCCAACTGGGACTATAATATTAGCAAAATGACACCTGACATGATAGCTGCTTTTTATCATGGAAATGAAATGTGCATTAAGAAATTTGTCAGTGATGACAAGATGAGTGGAGTCATAGACAGCAAAGAAGAAAATCTAGCTGTCTTCCATGGCCGATGCCATGATCCAGTTTCTGGACACAGCCTTTTCTGTGTTTAATAATCAGACTCTAGATCAGGGTGAAAAGAGCCAGCATTATGGCTGTCATAATTGGCAATGCTTTAACCACATCCAAGTTATCCAATGGAAAACTCAGGGGCAATTGAGGCCTGCAAGAAGACTGGGCACTGGGCATACTATTGTCTATACCAAGCCACCACCCTGGCCCTGCTCTGAGTGTCAGGTGGCTGATATGCCTGACTCATGGAATGGGAGGACGGACTGGCACTGCTCTCAGAGAGGGGACAGGCCAACAAAAACCCTCTCATCTTGCAAAGACTTAAGGTACCTGGGGCAACCTTCAATGCCCTGTCAATGCATATTTCCATCTCCTGAGACAGACCCTGGGTGACCTTGGAGGTCATAGTTAAGCAAATTCAATTTCTTACAGGTATGTTTTAACTTCATTCTCTGCAAAACTCTCCCATAGCTATAACTGGGGTCAAGAGGAGCCCTAGTCAATGTTTCTTTACTCTTTCTAGGGGAGAGAGGAGGGGCAAAAGGAAGGGAGGGAGAAGGGAGACAGGGAAAGATAGGGGAGAGAAGAGAAAGAAGGGAAGGGCGGGGACAGGTGGAGGGGAGAAGGGGAGAAGAAAGAAGAGGGAAAAGAGACTATCTTGAATTATTACTACATGCCTTTCATGGCATTTACTCTGTTACCTTGTCATCATTTGTACTAGGGTCTTAGCTTCTCTACTAGATGATGAAATACATGAGGATAGAGTTGCCTCTTTGCACTATGGTGCAACCTGCACGCAACTTTACCAATGGACTTACATAAGTATTAATTTGGTAAATATAATACTAGTTGTATTGCTCGACATCCCTCTCAGGAGAAGCTATATAATGCTTACTTCTTTTTACACAAATACAATCTTAGATGTATCTCTATTAGACTTACCATATTAATTTGATTGTTGATTTGTGATTTTTTTTTTTAACTAGAGTGTAACAAAGTACCATACACTGAATGGCTTAAATAACAAGAATTTATTTTCTCATGGTTATGGAGGATAGAAATCCAAGATCAAGAGGCTGGCAGGGTTGATTTCTTCTAAAGTCTCTGTCTTTGCTGTGCAGATAACCACTTTTTCTATGTATCTTCACGTGGTCATCTCTCTCTGTGTCAGTGCCTTAATCACTTCTTACAATGGTACTGCTTATACTGTATTAAGACCCACCCTAATGATGTAATTTTACCTTTTTATAGACCACATGCTCTGCCAAATATAGTCACATTCTAAGGTGCTGAGAGTTAGGAATTCCATATATGAATTGAGGGAGACACAATTTATTTCACAAGAATAATCCTGTGTAGGAAAGGAAGTAAGTCTTCCATTTCTGTATCAGTGGTAGCTAAGGGGAAGCACTGCTCATAGAATGAGTATAACCCTTTATTAGGTGAGAAGCTGGGAAAGTGAGCCTTGGTGACTACTATAAGGCTAAGAAGCCTTTGCAGGTGAAGGAAAATATTTGAAAGGGGAGGCAACAATGTTCAATTGTTCAACATATTTATCATACATTCTTTTTTACATTATAAACAAAGTAAACATTCAAGTTATAGCAGCTCTCCTAAAAAACTGTTTTTCCTGAGTCCGTATAGTAACATATATGATTCTGTGTATGTATTCACAACCAACACACATTTTGAAACTCAGAAAAGTTGAGAAAGTAAAAAGAAAACAGACACATGAAATCAATTTATCTAGCTATTATAACCATTAGTCTAGGGGTATAGTTCCTTTTGAACTTTTCCTAAAGCAAAGGGGCTGTACGTGTTCTTTTTTATAATACTCTCAGGATAAAACCACTCCTGGTAATTAGTATGATCCTAAGTAAATATTTATTCAGTTAATTACTGTTTTTTTAGAATCAAAAATACTTGGGTTCTGGTCCTGGCTCCACTACTTAATCAATTTTGTGACTTTGGCCAAATTAAACTCTAGTTTTTCTATCTAAAAAATATCATAAGAATAATAATATGAACCTCACAGAGTTATTCTAAAGATCTAGTAGAATAATACAAACCAAGTTCTTGGCATGATAACAATAAGATTCAATAAATAATATTTTATTATCATGCTTAAATATGTATATTGGTATGTATTTTCTTTATATAAAATTGGAAACATACCTTAAAGTTCTGTATTTCTTTTTGCCATCTTAATGTAATACTATAAAAAATTCTTATGAAGAAGTTAAAAAGAAAAGTTTGATCTTGACTCAAGTTCACGTGCTACCATTGACTATGCAACTTCTGATAAATATGCAGCTTCTCTGTGCCTTAATTTTCTTATCTATGAA
Source organism: Hydrochoerus hydrochaeris (assembly GCA_004027455.1). Lineage (NCBI taxonomy): Eukaryota > Metazoa > Chordata > Mammalia > Rodentia > Hydrochaeridae > Hydrochoerus > Hydrochoerus hydrochaeris. The sequence goes on from PVLA01004900.1 coordinate 123,889, forward strand.
ATGGAGTAAAAATAGGAACTGTCACTGGGCTGATGGCATATGCCTGTAATCCCAGCACTTAGAGGCTAAGGCAGGAGGATGACTGTGTATTCAAGACTGGCCTGAACTACTTAAGTGAATTCAAGGCCAGCCTGTACTACATAGTAAGACCCTGTCTCAAATCTCTGTTTACTGATGGGTTCTATTAGTGATATGTTTAATTTAATTAACAGCCAGGAAATTTTAGCAGTCAGCTGACTAACAAAGTCTCTGAGATCAAGCTGTTGAGAAGACTATTTAAAACACATATTTCATGTATCTCAAAGCAAAAACAGGATCTTAATGGCACCACAGTATTATATTATATAGATGCTAAATATTTATGTTCATACCAATTTTTCACATTAGTAAATAGTTTTTGGTCAGTGTCTTTAGTTGTTTTCTTAAATTCAGGGGCTAAACTCATTAAGGTAGGAAATCTTTTATTTTCAAGTACTAACCTAACCAGAAGGAACAGTAAGTAAGATGGATAAACACAACAGTGTTCAGAGACCACTGAGTGGACAGGGGCAAAAAGGTAAGATAGCTTTTCCTTGGGTAACTTGATAGGGCTCTCAAGGAAAAGTTGGAAAAACACCGAACAAACAAATGTATCAAAATGTTAAAATTCTATCTTTTACTGGAATAAACAATGAACTATCTGAACGTGATTATTCTGGTGCTGTAGTACAGACAAAGACAGGGTGTTTGTTTTTTTTTTTTTGGGTAAAGAATTCTACATGCAGGAAGAAATGCAAGGATCATAAATCCCTTCTTTCACAAAGATACTAAGAAGCTAAACATAAACAGTTCAGTTAGTTCAGGATAATATACATGACCAACAGATTTTAATGTCACTCACTAGCTGTAATACTCAAGAAATAAGCCAGAAAGTTCATAAGCCTATTCCACAGGGAAACGAAAACTAGTTTTCACTATAATGGTTTGATTTTCTCTGCTTCCTTATTACAGCAGCACTGTAAGAGTCAATCTACTGACAAGTGTAAGAGTTGAAGCAATGGTACTCCTATCACAGCTTGACTGAATATGCTCCACAGCAAACCTAAAGCTTCAGTGAAAGCCCCAAAATGTAACTCCATGTGCAACTAGCCAATGTAATGCTTTCACAATATCATTTATGTAAAATATCCATGAACTTTTCAAAATTCAAATAAACCACAAGAACTATAAACATTAGCATGAAATAAAATTATGAAATTTTATATTGATTATGTTCTATAACCTGATAGATAACCAGTTCAATAACAACATTCAGGTTTTTAACATTTTCTGAAAACAATCAAGCCTGCTAAAATAACCAAAAAGCCCAATAAAACAAAATATTTGCTTTAGTTTTTGCCTTTCTATAAATTTTTGAAATTCTGAAACATTTAAAATAAAACAATGTGAATGAAAACAAATATACAATATGGTAGAAAACTAAATATTTTTGTCAGGGTATGATATTCTGTGCTGAAAGTATTAAGTTTGCAACTGCAACTCATTTTTAAACAGGTGTCCACAAGAATGTCATTTGATCTATTGCTTCTTTGCTTTGGTGAGCAATACTGAAACGGAGGCTAGGAACGGGAATTATGCTGTGACTAGGCCTCTGCATTGACCACAGTCTATTCAAGCTGTCTAAGTATTTGAAGCACCAGGAAAATGTGCTATGTTAATTACTGTGACATGATCTCAACATGAACTAATCTTCATTCCTATTAAGTTCCTCACTGAATGAATCTTTAATGTGCAATTGATAGTGCTGGATATTACAGATCAATATAAAATTTAACAGATGAGGGAGAATGGATGGCCACTCACAAACACATACAGTATAATATATACTTATTTCATATGGCAAGATACCTATGCATTAAAATTACATCCTGGTCTAGCATTAAATTCAGAACCAAGGTGTGACTAGTGGTGGTGAACTATCTTCATATTTTCTCCATACAAAGTTTTTTGGAAGTACTGGTAGTGGTGATCATAAATGTTACAGAATTTAATAATCAGATAGCATCAATCAGCAGGTGATATAGTTTGATTTTTTTTTTTTTTTTTTTTGTAATGGGATTGAACTCATGACCTTGCGCTTGCTGGGCAGGCGCTTATGCCACTGAGCTAAATCCCTGGCCTGAGACTTTTTTTTTTAAACTCACGTTGTAATTATTTGGTTACAAAAACACACAAATAAAAGCAGTCACTTCTTTTCCATAAAATGTTTTTATTCAGACATAATATCCAGAAACACCAGTGTAGATAACCAAAACAGTGTAACTTTCAAGAACTATTTAAAAATCAAAATTTATTTTATTGGGATAAGGCAGAACCATACTAGATTTTGTATCAGTTTATTTCTCTAAGACAGTAACTAGAGAGAGGTATTTTTAGAAAACTGATTAACCAAATTGACATTATAATCAAATTGACTGAGCTATGACTGGGCTTTGAGATACATATAGTCTGTTTGGTCATCCATTTATATTGAGTGTTCTGTGTATTGTATACTATGCTAGACTTTAGAAACCTTTACTTATTTGTCCCTTCTTGTAACCACTGTTTAGACTACCACTGCTACTAGATAATTCTTACTAAGCAGGTATTCACTCTGAGGACTGCAGGGGAAGAGAATAAGAAGTCACCAAGAAGCAAGTCCTCCCTGTGAATCAGCGACATGCACAGGCCTCTGTAGGGACATCCAGACCTCAGGTCCTTTTGGCACATGGGCTGAGAAAGAAGAAGAGCTCCCCTCTCCATAAGTGACCGGTTGATTTGGAGAAACACAGGCTGCGATGATAGATACTGAGGTGAAATGCCATTTGATGCTTCTGCTGTTTGGTATTTTACTGATTTTGCAGGTCTAGGGCCAGTGGTCTGATTATCTATTCAGAGGATAATAGTACACAGTGTGGTATCCACAGGGAATCTCCTTCTGAATGTGGTAGCCATTGTTAATTCCCTATTACCTTGTATTGAAGTCCTGTATCATTTTCATTGTTTTGTTGGGTTGGGTTTTATTCTGTTCTGTTTTGTTTGATTTTTTTATATCCAATGGCACTGGAAGTTATTTCAAAGATAACAAGATACATTATGATAGCCATGTCTTGCTTTGAAGTCCTTTATTGTATTCATTGTTTTGTTTTTATTGGTTCTGCACTGTTTTGATTTTACTATGTCTGAAGGTATCTGCAGATATTTTGAAGACAAGTGGCATTATGATAATTATTGTTTATTTTGTATTGTTTTGAAGTTCTGTGTCACTTACACTGGTTTCTTTTGATTCATTTTATTCTGATTTATTTTATTTGGTTTGTCTTTAAAATAAAAATAAAAATTTTTAAAAAGCAGGTATTCACTCTAAATAATACAACTGCAGTAAAATTTTTGAAGGATCAAATTTCATTTATATAAAATAATATCCATTGTTAATTATGTGTATATGTTTCAAAAGTCTGAATTGAAACACAAATAGTTATTGTGAGAGGTGAAGTTATGCATAAATGTTTTTTGCTTTCTGTTTTCCATTTTTAAAATGTTATAGTGAACACCATCTTTAATTTTTTTCTTTAATGTTAAATATACTATTCTGCTTTAAATCTTATACTGAATGTTATGCTTTGAACATACTGTTTTTTAGGTTAAGAAGGGGAGTATTTGTTTACTTCTTAAAATGTGAGGCTTCTTGGGTTCTATTTTAAAGTATTACAGAGAAATATTGAGCTAAGTAATACCTATGTAATAGAGGAAAGAAAAATGTACATTTTAACCTTATTCAACTTTAGAGAAGCCACTGCTTCAATTGTTTCAAAATAGGATAAATTAAAAAAGAAGAGTACATGATCAATAATGTCAAACATTTATTGTCACTGCCAACACGGCAACTCATTAAAGGCAACAAGCCTTTCTGGAGCAATACCTGCACTGTACTTTAGAACATCTTAAAAGTCAACTACCAACTCAAGATCTATCAGTATTTCTTTGTCTCTTTCTTGGGAGTTTAACAGAAATTAAATAAATATAGACAAAAAAATATTTTAAAGAAACAGATTATGACCTAATTTCTTTCTGCCTATCTCTCAGTGTAGGTATTGAGGACTGAACCCTGGGCCTTTGCTCTGAGCCATGTCCTCAGTCTTCTTAATATTTTGATCGAGGGTCTTACTAAGTCACCAGGGTGGGTCTGAACTTGCAATTCTTCTGCTTCAGCCTCCCAGAGTCTCACCTAACATTTAAAGTATCTATGAATAGATCTGAAGATAAGTAATAGGTTTCAATGATTAGGTATTTGAAAAATCAATTTTGTTTTCTCTGGGGCTCAAAGGTCTTTGTCTGACATTGCTATTTTTTTTTAATCTAAATGTAAGTTCTCACTTTTATAATTTGTAAAATAATGAAGATTTGATAAAGGATGCTCATGGTCCTTGAAGTCTTAAAATTTTATTATTCTTTGAAGGGCTACATCTTTAGTTCTGATAGGAATTAGAAATGCAAATAATGGGCATTTTTAGTCTCATTTTCACAGATCCTACAATTAATTCTCATTAAAACAGAGTCCATATAATCCCAGCACCCAGGAGGCTGATGCATAAGGATTGCTGTGAGTCTGAGACTAGCCTGGGCTACACAGATTTCAAGGCCAGCTTAAACTACATACTGAGATCCTGTCTCAACAAAACAAAACAACCCAGATACTAAGTATATTTATTGACTGTAGCACTATTCCATAAAATTATGACAATATTTTCCTAATGAAATTGCAAATGTTACAGAATATTTTAAAAACATTAACACTGGTATTAAGTATATGAAAGAAAATTTCAAAAAATAACTGACCTGATGACCTGGTTACAGTGGGCACACATTGGAGTTCGTCTCCCTGCCGGGATGTGCTCTGCTCTTTGCACTAACGTATCCTGGTCACTTGGTTGGGGCTGCCCTGCAGCTGAGCTGGCTGGCGACCCTGCTCCTGAGAAAGTCGCACTGTTTGACATTTTTCCAGTAGAAGGTGCTGGGATTTAAATGCAGAAAAAGCACAGGGAGAATAAGTCATCAAACAGGTAATTTAAAAATCTACTCATTTGCTCACTTGCTCACATATATTGTAAAGTTATAACCCAAACAGTAAACTGCCATTACACAGAAAAGAAAATCAACAACACAGTGCAAGGCCTGCAACACATATATTGCTCCTTCCTCTCTTCCAAGAAGAGACAGGGTTAATGAATACCAATGGTGATGTATTTTTAGTTATTCATTAGCTTTAATTCCAAATTATCATCATCACATAAAAATTTCAATGTGTGGAAGATTAAAAACAAATTCCTTATATTCTCTCTTCCAATTTGTATTCTCTACGACTATGTGGTCTGCTGTGCAGGCATATAAAGTAGCTGTTTAGAATCATGTCTGCTCCTTCCTCTCCCTTATCTTTGGTAAGAATATGTCCTGCTGACTTCAGATCACAGATGTTCTTGGTTCTGTCCCTCTTTTCCATTCCTATGACACGGTCTAGTATAGGTGTCTCATGTCTTCCACAAGGATTGGCTGCCAAATGTCTTATTTTCTTTAAGTTCATCCTCCCGACTGCTACCCAAGGCTGAAATCTCACCCAGGCACATCTCTGAGTGAAGCCTTCCCAGGGTCTCCCTGTCCTGCACTGACCAATGCTGTCCACGCCTCCAAGCGCTGCACACAAGTGCTCCAGGCTTCCCTTCCTGCTCAGCAGCCTCATCTTTCAGCACTCTGCCTTCCACTTGATGCTAAAGTAACACTCAAGTGTCATATTTTGCTTGAGAATGGGTCTATCTCGGCAGAGGCTGCCTTTGCTCTCAGTTGTCTCACTTCACCATCCTTCTTCCTATTTGCATGGTAACCACTGTTCACTATTTAAGGCTTACCTCAGAAGTCAGCTGTTTTAAAACTTCTCTGTGAGCTATCTCTACCAATGGCCCTTCCACATAATCCAGATCACATGTTTCTATCCTATGTCCCCGTGGTGAGTGTTAACCCTGACATGTCAGCTTGGTTGGAGATGCTATGCAGATCAGTGAAGCACGCTCCTGGGCGTGTATGGGTGGCCTTGTATGCTGTATGCACAGCCCTTGTCCATTCCTTTCTGGCACTGTCCACCGCTCTGCTTCTCAGCCACCAGGAAGAAGCTCTGCTTTGCCCTTCCATCCTGAGGCCTCTGTCTGGGAGCCTGTGAACACATAAGTTATGGGTGCTGGGCACTACATCTCAGTGACAGGAAAGCTGGCTAATGTGTCACACTTTCGTGACTGTCTGCTTCTAGTACACATGTTTGTCTTTTCTTCCCTGGTTAGTAAGTATGCTCCCAAGAATTATGTTTTATTCATCACCCTCACAATTAATGCAGTGTCTGAAAAGCATGAATGGGCTAGAATCAATATGTAACAGAATGAACACAAAAACCATAAGATTGGAACCAACAAAAGATCTTCTTAACTAGAGGATATTAAAATCTAATTGAAAGCCAGGTGTGGTAGTGTGCCCCTATAATCCCAGCACTCAGGAGGCTAAGGCAGGAGGATCGTTATGAGTTCGAGACCAGTCTGAGGTACAAAGTAAATTCAAGGCCAGCCTGAACCGCATAGTGAGACCCTGTCTCAAAAAGACCAAAAAAAAAAAAAAAATCTAATTGAAGAGAAAAAGCACACATTTACATGGTTTAAAAGGAAAAGTTTATTCAAACCTGACAAATAATGCAAATAAACAGTGTATGTATGTATGTGGATATCTACATATACATACATAGTGGTTCACAGTATCTGTATTAAAGGCATGATTAGAATTGGATAAAGTTAATTACAACAACTCTAAGGATAATTCTCCATCATCAGAATAAAGCCTGTTTACAGAACAAAGCCTGCAGACCCAGGCACCTGCATTTATAGACACTTAGCACATCCCTCACGGTGCTATGCCTGGCACTCTGTGAGATGGAGCACTGCTGGCCTACTGCCCATGTTTCAAGCTGAGTCCTTTGGACTAGGAACATGTTTTCCTCCTCTTAGATTTACACTTTCTCTTATGGCAATGGAAAGAAAATCATTGCAGTGTTCACTTTGCCCAGCTTCTTCTGTTTACCTCATTCTCTCTTAACAGCACACAATGCTCATCTCTGCCTCTGCATCTCCTTCCCCCAGCCTGTCTCTCTTAGGGCATTAGACAAGAGTGCTCAAGGACATTTTCAACACCACATCCAGTTACTGTTTTTACATGCAAGGCATGTGAAATGGATTTCTCCTTTTGGCGTACACCCCAGCTTTTCCGAAGAACTCCTATTATCTTAATTCTCCCCCTCAGGCAGGCATGGCATTCCACCTCCTCTGCCTGTGTTCCAATGCTGCACACCAGATCCTAACAATGGCTTCACAATAAATGTTTTCAAGCCGGTCCTTCCTTTCGAATACAAACCCCTGTAGCTATCATTTGAGTTTGGTCTTGGGTTCCTCAAGTCTGGACTATTACAGTAAACTGCCAGCCACAAGTCTCTTTTCAATCTGTTCTGTAGACTACTTTCCCAGAATCCTGACTGATAGCACTCTTCTTCACAGAAAGCTTCTGCAGCTCCTCAGTGCATGCTGTACGTGTCCTGACCACCCAGCCCTGCAGCGAGCCACTCCACTCTTCACAACCTTGTCTTCATGCTTCCTGAGATCTCACAGCCATTACCACACTAGTTTTACTTAATATTCAACTTTTACAATCATTATTTCAAAGTACAATTCTCAAATTCTTACAATAGCACTGTATGATTAACACTACTTTTTAATCTATGATGAACTAGGGTAAAGAGAGATTAAGAAACTTTCCAATAGCCAGGTGTGGTGGCGCACTCCTGTAATCCCAGCACTTGGGAGGCTGCAAGTTCAAGACCAGCCTGGGCTAACAAAGTGAGCCCCTGCTTGCATAATTCATGTGCTATTTACCAATATGCTATTAACACCTTTTCCTCCCAGGTCAATTATTAACTCTTAAATTGGTATAAATTATATAGCTGTATATACTGCCAGATAACTGCCTTATAAGGAGGTGAAAAAAAATTTAACTGAATGGGAAAGATTTTTTTTTTTTTTTTGCCTTTTAAAAGAAGTGTACAGAAACCAGGGATGATAGTGCATTCCCATAATCTCAGCACCCTGGGAAGCTGAGGCAGGAAAACTACAAGTCTGAGTTCAGTGAGGCAACTTAGTGAGAACTTATCTCTAAATAAAAAAATAAAAAGGGCTGGTTATCTTAGTGCAAATGCCCTGGTTTGATCCTCAGTATCAAAAAGAAGAAACAAGAACAACAAAACAAAACAAAACTATGGGGATAGATACTTTAATAAATGTAAACTGGGCTCAGGATTTTAAATTACAGGAACATTCCAATTGGAAAATCTGAAAATCAGACCACAAAGAAAGACACATTCTTTCATCTACCATATGCCTTTATTTTATCACATTATCTATGCATAAGCCTAAAGTACTAAGTCACTGAGATATTTTTAGCAATAAAAGAGTACGGTAATTCTTCATGCATTGTAAGACGGAACATAATCTATTGGACCATGTATTGAAGAGAAGATATATGGAGAACTAATTTATTTAACATGAGAAGCCATTCTTGAGCATAAAACATGTGACTATATTTTACACACATGTAAAAGGCTCTTAAGTTTTACTGCTGTTATTTCTTGGGAAAAAAAGCCTTGCTTTCTATTATGGCCCCATTTAAACTACTTTGGATATGAGAGAATTCTCACACCTCCATTTGTTGCTGTGTTGCTAGCACATTGGCCTGCAGACAAAGCTAGACCAGTCTTGTTAATTACTATGTCCTGAACATTTCCAAAGCTCAATTATTTCCCATATAAAGTAATGTTTTGATCCTTTGGACTGCACTTCTCACTACTCCTGGACAGAAATGGGTAACCTCTCAACAGTCAGGTGCCAACATTCCTGGCCTTGACTACCTTGGCATCCTGGGGAGATAGAGGTATAAGGAAGAGTGGTCCCAGGAGAGGGGAACACCATAAAATGAGCCCTGATTCCACTGTCACTTTGTAGACCACTATATGATACAGAGAAAACCAGTCTTCTGGTAGCACAGAGACCAAAATGCTTCAAACGTATACAACCCACTGTAAAAATCTTCTACTTTATACAAAAAAGTCTGTTTAGAGATAGCTTAGAGATGACATCCAATTTGTTATAAAAGGTATGTATTCTTTTAAGTTCCACTAGGACCATTGAGTCAGCTCCATTTCACAATCTAGGAATCAAAGTCACAGAAAAGTGTGATTTATCCAGATGAGTCAGTGATGCATCACAATGAGAATACTGGCAGGAAGTGAATTGTTGACTCTTGATTTCTTTTTCAATCTTAATCTTAAGCAACTTTCACTAAATTTGGCTTTTCTTGTGGATAATCTATATGCCACAGGGACTGGTTTAAAAATTTTTTTTCTTTTGAACTAAATATATTTCAGCATCACAGAACTCTTCTAGCAATTCAAGACAAATCACTACTCTTCAAACCAATAGTTTTGGTGACAGTCTCTCATTAATTGAAAAATTGTTGTTTATAAGTCTTCCAAAGTAAAAGAACCAAGCTTTGACAATTATGACTTGTAAGTAATCATTCCTCATGTATATCCCACTCATTCCTCTACCATCTCTGAACTGTTCTGAAGCAAATTCAAGATACATAATTTAATACAACTTCGAAGAATATTTTTAAAAACTTTTAAAATCATTACCACACTTAAGCAATAATATTCTTCAATAACATAAAATTACCAGTCCATAGTCATTTTTTCCTGATTATTCCCAGTGTTAGTTTTCTATTGCTTCTATAACAAATTATCAACAACTCTTTGCTTAAAGACAGCACAGGTTTATTTATTTTTTTACAGTTCTCCTATAAAGATAACGGTGGGTCAAAATCAAGATGTTGGCAGGACACTGTTTTTTCCTGAGGCTTTATGAAAACATATCCTTGTATTTCTCAGATTTTCAGAGGCTGCCCAAACTCCTTGGTTTACAGCCACTGCCACCATCTTCAAAGCCAACCTGATCCTCTCTTTGGCCTTCCCCTCTTCCTTTTCTGAAGACCCTTGTGATTTACATTGATTCTTACCACGATAACCTCCTTTTCTCAAAGTCATCTGATAAGCAATCTTAACTCCATCTGCACCCTAATTCTCCCCTGCCAGATAGAACAACATATTCATAGGTTCTGAGTATTAGAACATGGACATCATCTGGGGGAGACATATACCTTTCAACACAATATAAATCAGAATCCCAAAAAGGTGCATACATTATACTTGGTTGTATCTTTTAACTTTCTTCTCTATAATCCTGCCATTTCCTCATCCCTTGCAAAATACACACTGAAGAAACCAAAGCATATATACTGATCAGAACATGAACGTAATCATCAAAGCTTGATTTTTTTAAATTAACTTTTGCCAGTTTATAAAGTAATGAACTGGTTCCTTAAAATCTTCCAAACATGACCAATGTGTATATGTGCATATGTGTATGTATGTGAGCTTTTTCTTATTGTAAAAAGAAAATAGAGAAAAACTGAATTGGCTTCCTGTTATAACACTAGTAAAGTATTACTGTCAGTATTTAACAGATCAAGAATATAAAATTCAGAAAGGATAAGTGACTCGCCCAAGAGCCTGTGGGACAAAGAAATGAAGCAATTATTTTTGAACAACTACTATGTATCAAGCAGTGTGTAGGCTTAATCACTGTGAAAAAGACCCATAACGATCTTCACAGAGGATAAAGGTTACAGAACCATACACAGTGAACTATGTTACAGTGTTGTGCTACATTTCAGATCCAGAATGGCCTCACAAGGGCACAAGTGCACTGCCTTGGAGTCACCACTTCCCAGCCTTACTGAAACACAGCAGGACCTGTGAGAGGTAGGGCCTTGTGGGAGATCATCATGAGAGGATGTTGAGGAAGGTGGAATTTTTTCTTCCTGTCTTCCATTCTTGAGGTGAATGGGTTTTCTCTGCCACACACTCCTGTGACAATGGACTACCTTGCTGCTAGACCACATGCAAGAGTGTCAGATGACAATGGTCTGAAACCTCCAGACAACAAGCCAAAACAAAGTTGATTTTATCAAATATTTTGTTATGGGAAAGAAAGCTAACATGAGCTGAGGATATAAAGCTCAGTGGCACCATGTCTGTCATTTAATCACTCACTAAGTATACACTGAAAACCTATGATGTATCAGACAGCATACTCTGCATGAACATATAGTAGAGAATGGAGCATACACAGTCTTTTCCCTCATGCAATACTTTTTTTCAAGGAGGTACCTGTGGTTCCTCTCAGTATAATCCACTGAATATGTGAGCTTGAGAGAATATCTGAGAGAACCGCCTGAAATCACCAGCATATTATTGATATTTGAGAGTCATGTCAGTGAGTGAGACTATTCAGAGGAAATACACTGTAGAAATAGAAGAGCTTCTGAGGCAGAAAGCAAATAATATGAACACCTAGTGAATGAGTGAGAAGAGAAAAACTAGGAGAGTATGTCAGGGAAGCAATGAAAGGAAGAGTGGAGAATTTGCAACCCCAAATCATGCCTGTCTTATACCAAAGCCTAATCCCTATTCATAAAAAAATTTCATCATGTACCAAACTACCTGCCAAGCTCTGCCAGTGACTACCTTGATCCATTATAATAAGAAGGCAAATCCCTGCAAATGTGACCTAAACCTAGAAGTTTTTACCAGTTCAACACAGGGCCTATGGTTAATTTCCACTGTTTCAATTTCCTTACTAGGCCTACTACCATAAAGTTAATAATAACTTATGGCTGCATTATTTTTAATTTTTTTCAGTTTTTATTTCTTTTTATGTCATGAGTCTTTATTTATATCCTAATCATTGTGATTAACAAGGTTCTAGGCCTTGACCCCACTGCATATTCTCTATGCTTTACTATTTTTTAAAAAAATTAATTTTAGTGACACATTTTAGACACATATAATGATCACATTTATCATAGGAATTTGTACTTACATATCATGTATCTTTTTAAAATTTTTTTTTTATTTTTAAAAGAATAAAGCTAAACAAAATAAAACAGAATAAAGCCAATGAAAACAAAACAATGAAAGCAATACAGGACTTTAAAGCAAGATAACAGAAAATCAACAATGGCTACCATAATGCCTCATCTTCAAAATAGCTACTCATATCATCAGACCTAATAAAATCAAATAAAACCAGTCAAAACAAAACAGTGAAAGTGATACAGGACTTCAAAACAAGATAATAGGAAATCAACAATGGGTACCATAATATATCTTGTTATCTTCAAAATAGCTGCCCACGCCATCACATATAATAAAATCAAACCAAAAACAAATAAAACCAATCAAAACAAAACCATGAGAATGATATAGGACTTCAAAACAAAGTAATAGGAAATTAACAGTGGTTACCACCTTCCCTTTTTAGATGTCTCCGCCCCCTTCACTTTCACAGTATCTACTGTACATTTTGGAGCCCACTAACTCCTTCAAGTTTTTGGTGACAACATAATGTTCACCTATGTGAGACCGAACCATTTCACCCAAGAGCATGATCACAAGTTGCATCCATTTACCTACAAGAGCTCTACATGATATGTCTTAATCCTTTTTTCTCCCCTTTGTCTCCTCCCCTCTTCAACCTCTCTTCTCTATCTTATTTACAAAAGCTTTGTTTATATTTTTTCTTTCCCTTTCTTCCCATCCTCTTCTCTTTCTCATTTGAAAATTTTCTTCCCATTACCTGTTACATATTTAAGTCCTTACTTACCCTTCTCATATCAGAGAAACCGTGCGATATTTAAATATGCAAATTTTCTTTCATGGCATTCCTAATGGCCTACATTATCACTTTAAGCCCTCATTACTCTGTAAAAGATTAGTTTTCTACAGAAATATTTCTTTCCATAAAGATACTTATTCTTTTAATTATAATTGCTGGATACAAAGTCCCCGAAAACATATGGATATAAAGCTGAATACTTCATGTTTTGAAATATAAGAGAAAAATAATTTTAGACCTAATGTTTTGCAAAGACCAAACAGGCTTCAATCAATTCCATTTTGTTGTACAAACTGCACTGGCTGTAAATAATTCAACTATTACATTTGGCTTAAGACAAAACAACAAAGTAAGTTATAGAAGTAGAAGTAAATCTAGAGGAATGATAAAATAGTTTAAAAAATCATGACAAGATTTCATTCTCATTGTCAGAAGTCAAGCCAATATTGAAAATATCAGTGAACCAGATGTGGTGGCACACTGGGAGGCTAGGGCAGGAGGATTCAAAGTTTGAACCTAGCCTGTGTAGCTTAGTGACTTAGCAAGATCCTGTCTCAAAATAAAAAATTAAAAATGTGCTGGGGATGTAGCTCAGTGTAAAGACCCTGGGTATAATCCCCAGTACCAGGGGGGGAAAAAAATCAACGAATATGAATGTCTTCCCCTTTCCGAATAAAATACAAATGTTTACAGCTCCAACAAGGCAAAAGTCAAGTATGAGTTCATGTGTAAAAAACAACTGGCTCAGCTGCGAGGGGTATTCCTGTTAAAAACATTACCGCTAATGCTGTATTTGTATAAATAACTGGGCTACATCAAAGTGACATTCTGGCACTACTGGGACAACAAAGTATTGTAATTCAACATCTCAGAATATGTTCTCAAAGGTATGGTAGAAATGTCACACATACTAAATTGGGTAGCGGTGAGGGCAACATGCTTGCCTATTATTGTGTGCAGCAAGTGCTTTCTTTTCTGCCCTTCTCCAAACATCTCCAACAGATGGTGGCTAAGAGAAGCACAGAATCTGTGCACTTTGCCTGTCAAACTCCTTCACTGAAAGCATAAACAACAATCTACTCTTCATAATCTACGCATGAAATCATAGCCAAAAGAAATGGAAGAAGTTAAATCAAGATCTAAGATCAAAAACATTCTGAAGAGGTTTGTGTAATTTTTATTAAGTAGAATACAGGACTTTTAACTCAATGATTAAAAGCAAAATTGGACAGATTAAACTATTATCATTGCTCTCCGCAGTGGAGAATGCTGGTATGTAAGCCGTAAAGAACTGGAACAGGTGTACACAAGGCTAAGTATCAAGTGCTTATGTAATTTTGAAAGGTTAGTTTCTTCCATTTGCAATTGGCCTTTCAACTTTATGAACCCAAATTAAATTGGATCTAGGATGCCTTAATTAAAGTGAGTTGGGGACTTGGATTAAGGTCAGCTTTCTTTTTAATCATACAGCACACATCATCAAAATTGTTATACAGCAACTTGTTTTGTCTCTACTAACAGACCTCATGAAGAGAACTTCCATTATGCCAGAGTTACAAGTAAAAGAAACAGAGGTGATACCTTGCCTATAAAGATATGAAATGGTAACATATCTGGTTTTGCCACTATTCAATTACAGGCAATAAATTATTTTACTTATTATGTAAATTATTTTACAGTACACACAGGATTCTCTAATACTCTCAATATCACTTCCAATTTATAATTTTATATAATTTGGGGGTTTTTGGGTGGGGAACAGGGAATTGAACTCATGACCTCACTCTTACCTGGCAGGCACTCACGCTGCTGAGCTAAACTCCCAGCCCCCCAAATTATAATTTTAAAATAGGAAGACAAGTCTGCACTTTAAATGTGGGAGGACAATGTGATTCATGTTTTTTAAAAAAAGATTCATAAAAACATTAAAAAACAAAGCTGAGGCATAACTTACAACTGCAGGAATACTAAATAGGATCACTGGTACACTTGTACAAATTCTGTAAGCTAAGAACTTAAACTATTAAATCTGTAGAATTTTTATCATATTTGGATGAGAATACTTGTAAGGACAAACATTAAAATGTTTCACAGTCACATTAACATATTCCTGGGTAGTTTGTATCACTAGTGGTTGAAGTAGCACAGTCATGCATGGGACAACCATATCACCAGTGGTTTGAGTTACCCAGCATGAAATATGTAAATTATAGACCCATCATGAATGTGATAAATCTGGAGTCCTGACATGTTATTTCCAAAGTAACAGGAAACCAAAATGGGTTTGGCTTTTTCCACTTTCCCACTAATTTGCATTTCTTATATAAATCAAAAAGTAGCTTTATTTCAGAGACAAAGGAAGAAGATACCTAAAGTAGAATACTTACCACATAAGCAAAACATTGGAGCAGAAAGGAAAAAAATACGAATATGTTTCTCTAAAAATTTAAAATTATGATCCTCTTTACATGTCTCTTTTCTTTTGTTGTTAAAAAAACAGTGTGTCATTATGTTGTCCAGGCTAGTCTCAAACTCATAATCCTCCTTCCTCAGCTTCCTGAGCAGCTGAGATTACAGGCATGTGTTACAGTGCTTAGCTCTTACATTTCTATCATTACTACTAATTCTCTAAAATGTATCTCTTATTGAAGTCATTAGATCTCTGAAATAAAACTGCATTACCATTATCCAAAGTTATGTTTCTATTTTATGTTTCTTTTAAAAGCAGAGATCATTGCTCAGATGTTTAATGTTGGAAGCAGCAATATTAAACACTTGGGCTTACAGTTCTATTCTCAAGCTGTGACATTAGAAATGTCATTATACTGTCTTTGCCTTTTCATCTGTAAAACAGCAATACCTACCTCAAAAAAGTAAGGAGATAAAATGAGGCAGTTCAAACAAAACATTTATCTATAGCTTCTTGAATGTATAAATGATTCATAAATGCCAATTATTATTATTACACTTGACACAAAACCTTACATGGTTAACATTACTAAAGTACTACTTAGAGACACACACAATGTTTAACTCTAGGAATTCTGGTATAAAAGATACATCCAAGGGAAAGACACTTGCTTTCTAATAGTCTGCCTTTTGCAGAGTGATGCAGATAAGCAGATGGGCAACAGTATGTCTCAGGGTTAGTGGCACACAGTGTACTTACACATATCCGAGAGAACTTGCATCTACTCTGCACAAATAACTAAGGAGCAAAAAATGTTCAGATTCTTATGGTTCAAACTTAGTACCAGGGATTGAACCCAGCCCCAATTAATTAATTAATTAATTAATCTTTATTTGAGACAGGAGCTTGCTAAGTCACTCTACTGACCAGGCTGGGATAGGACTTACAATCCTGCTATTCTGTCTCCCAGAATTCTGGGTCTAACTTTTTAACTAATCAGCTCTACAACGGTAGCATTAAAATAAGCATACACCATAGGTGAAGCAATGAGCATTGCTGTGCTTCAATCAAACTTTACTTATAAAAATAGTGGGCCAGATATAACAAAGGATCATATTTTGCCAATGCCTGATCTAAACTACATACATCAATTAATAAAATGTGATAACCTTTTATGAAAACATTTATGAACAAACCTAAACATCTTCATTTATAAAAGGTTACTGTGTTAAGCGTCAAGATGGAAGGAGCTGGGGAGGAATAAGTGCTTTCACAGATTTGCACTTATATCAACATTAAAGAGCTCCAAAACAGAAATAAAATAAAAGAACATTTAAAAGAAAAGAAAGTAGGCTGTTAATGGTTGTTATTATTTTTTCCCATCTGGGAATCACAACTTTAAACAAGTCTCCTAGCTGTGGAGGGGTGGGGAAAGCATGTTTATTTATGTGCTTCACAGCCCAGTTCTGACAATGGACAGCTCCACTCAGGCCCTTCTAGCAAGTGGACTGTTTAGTTTAACAATGTCAAAATGCAGGGAGCAGATGGCAGTAAAACATTATTAGAAGAGATGAAATACATGCAACTGGTAGCAGTTTACTTATTCATATAAAAATTTTAAAATGGAGCCAATAAATCTATCCATCTCAGCTCAGCAAATTTAGTTATCTCAGTTTATTAGTGTAGCACAAAGCCTACAATGAAATTTGGATGGTTGTAGGAACTGTAATTTCCTTTCTCACCCCTATCTTTTTTAGGCTTGGAATAAAAGATAGAATTTATATCCACTTATAATTGAGATGTACATCATTCAGTCTTTGATCTAATCAAATCTCATAAACGTATCTCTAAATCATCCTCAAAACAAAAAGGAAACAAGAGAAAGAAAAAAGAAAAAACAAAGAACATATCAGATCTTTCTAAAAGCTCTGCCCATAATGAAGTAAACAAGCTTTTCTTCATTGTTAAATTGTGGCACACACCATGAGATCTTAGGTAAATTATCTAAATTTAAAAATTAAAGTTTAGATGCAAAGAAAATGTTACCTGAAATAGATAAATAGAACTTTACAATTGCCAGGAACTTAGTTTATCCTCCCTAACAAGGGCAAGCATCCTTTTTATCCCATCCCTATGATATCTAGTTCCTCATAAATATATTCACTGATACTATCTTGTGGCACAGGGAAACACACAATTTGGAGTCAGATTAACTGGATTCATTTCACTATAGGACTCTAGATAATTCCTTTGCCTCCTAACATGCTGTTACCTTACTGGTAAGATTTTAATCATAGTAGCATTACTTAATGTGAACTCTGAATAAAGAAATTTTTTAAATTGAAGATGCTATAAAAACAATTAGTAATATCAGGCAATGGTGCTCATCATTTTACTGTTACATGAAGCAGTCTATTCCCTTCTAGGCTGGCAACCAGATCATGAGTTCCAAGTTCTCACACAGGATGGTGAATATTTGTCAATACAGGGTGCAGAGGGAGCTTAAAGCCAACTAAGGATTTTGAAAAGTGAGTCTGTGCCCTTCCCTTTGTGGTACTGGGGACTAGGCCCAGGGTGTTTTTACTGAAAACCTCCCACTCCTTTAGAGAGAGGCTCTTGCTAAGGTGCTGCTTAAGCCTCCCAGAGTGCTAGGAATACAGATGTGTGCCACCATGCCTGGCTTCCATGTGACCAAAAGAAACTTAGAAACTTACTCCAAAAGACCTTTAATTGATCATAACTTTGTTCATGCTTCTTGAAAACATAAAACAATTTATATTCCTTTAAAAAGCACCAGTTTTTATGTTTTTACATCACTGTCAATACTTTTCTTTTTTACATATCACATCTTTGTTTCCATAAAGAAAAAAATTCACAAATAAAAAGCTTATATACAAATCACCTGATTCATATAAAGAGAATGATATCTCAAGAATTTAGAAAAATTAATATTTGTTCAATATGGAGTCAGAAGTTAAGAATTTTTAATGTAGCCATGGGTGGTGGCACACACTTGTAAATCCAGCACTTGGGAGGCTAAGGTAAGAGGATCACTGAAAGTTTGAGGGCAGCTTGAACTACAAAATGAGTCCAAGGCCAGCCTGAACTGTACAGTGAAAATTTGTCTCAAAGAAGAGACAAAAGAAAAAAAAAAGAATTTCAAGTATTAAGTGATATAATACTATGGTATATAGAGTATATTACCATAATGTCAACTAAATGCTTTTATTTTCTTCAGTAGGACGTCTGCGTTCATGAACACATTTAATACTAGAAGTAAAGAAAAGAAATCCATTGTTTTTCTGCTGACATGAGGAGACATGAGTGCTTACAGTGCTACACTGGGAGCTGCTGTCTGTAAGCAGAGAAAGCACTGCAGGGCAGCATTCCAACACACACGAGCACTGAGCGCTGCGAGTGAGAACAACAGACAAAACTTTCTGCACCCAGAAAGTGCGTCTGTGAAAGAAGGTAAAGGGCATTTTATTTTAAGTGGCTCCATGAAATACAGTAACCTTGTTTTCTATAGAAAATGGCCAATAGGAAATTAGCTAATATAGAGTTCAATGACTTTTGGCAAGAAACCATATTATTTATTAAAGATATACCACAGTGTTAATATACTTATTACCATTACAAAGCCTCTCAAGTAGTTTCAAAGAGAAAGAAGAAAACACTGAGGTAAAATGAGTGCACATACAAGAGAAAAAGTTGCATAAAGAGCATAATTATGTTATAAAAATAAACTTTAACTTATTTCTCAATTACAGTACAAAATGGAGTCAATCCAGATTTATGTTGCAATTTGATACACTCCTTATAAAGAAAAAAGCTCATACATACTTCACTGATTTCTTTACCATGGGCCAGGATGTGCAGAACCCTTGGTACCCATGAGCAACAGGAGACCTGTGGACACCAAAATCTGCTCAAGCTCAAGTTCCCTGTGTAAGAAGGCACCAGATTTGAACACAAAGTACAGCCTCCCGTGTATTTTAAACCAACCTCTAGATACTTTATGTAAATGCCATGTAAACAGTTGCTACAAAAATCCTGTTTATGTTTAGTATAGATATACTATTTACCCAGTATTTCCCTATGAGGCTACTGAATCCCAGGAGGCAGACCCCTAGATACTGGGGCTAACTGTGTAATTTCTCTAAGCACAATGCATTCCTCTACCAGTATTTAAAGTACTCCAAGGGAAATCAAGCTCCCTGGGCAAGCAGTTGTTAAAATTTGCCTTCTAGTCAGTCACAGTGTAAGTACATTACTGTTCTCTTCACCACAGAATTCTTCCCATTCCCAATGTCACTGCCCAGGGTAATTAGCACCATCTCTATACTGGATTAGCTTAACACTTCTCAAATGATACCCAGGAATCCAACCTTAGTCTATATAGTGAAACCAAAATGATCTCTTCAACACATTAGAACTGAGCTTCCCCAACCACCAGAGGAGGCACAGGAGGTCCCACAGGTCTGACTAGACCATGCCCAGCAACCTCCATTCAGTCCCAAGGGCCGAGGGCACACGAGATGATTTCCAGCACACCTGGGGGAAGCTTTGGAACAATGCTTGAAACCCAGAAATATAGGAAAATGACAAAATGAAAGACCAAAATGCAGTCTGAAACCTCCAGCCCATCCCAAGCAAGCCTAGGAGCCATGTACATAGAAGAAAATATAAGCCATACACCTAAAATGCCTGAAATGATAACAACTGAAATAAAGAAACAACTCCCAGGTAAAAGAAGAAATGATAAATGTAATGAAAGAAATGCTGAACACATCTAAAGACACAGTTAAAAATTAGAGGAACAATGCAAAAAGATAGAAACCTTGAATGAACAATATAAGAAACAAACAGAATGCATGAAGCAGATTCAAAGAGATATATGGGAAATAAAAAATTCCATTGAAAGTTGGCAAAAACACCTCAATGAAAGAGAATATACAATTTCAGACCTCAAAGACAAGACTGCAGCTAGTGAAAAGGAAAGATCTTTTAAATAACAAGGAATCAGGATATAACAATTCAACAGCTGCAAGATGATGCAAAGAAAAACAACATAAGATTGATAGGGATAAATGAAAAAGAAGGGGACAACACAAGTGATATCAAGAGGCTATTTACAGAAGTAATAGCTGAAAAATTTCCAAACATGAGAATGGAAACTGACATACGGATCAGTGAAGCATATAGAACTCCCAATAGCCATAACTAAATTAAAACTATACCCAGACATATAATAATCACCATCCCAGAAATCCAACATAAGAACAAAATATTAAAGTTGTTAGAAAAGACAGATCACCTATAAAGGAATACCTATCAGAATCACAGCAGATTTCTCAAAACAAACAATGAAGTCAAGAAGAACATGGAGTGAAGTATTTCAGATCCTAAAGGAAAACGACTTCCAACCCAGACTGATGTACTCTGTAAAACTGTCCTTCAAAATAGATGGAGAAATAAGATACTTCCACAACAAAGAACACCTAAAGAATTTCAGGTTGCAGATACAAACAGTGGAGTATTATTCAACCTACATGCTACAACATGGAACACACGGAACCCAAAGAATATCATGCTAGAGAAATAAGTCAGTCACACAAAGACAAAAACTGTATAATTCCACTTATACAAAGTATCTAATATGGTAAAGCTCAGAGAAACAGAAAGAAAGAGTGCTCACTTTGGTAGCACATATACTAAAGTTGGAATGATATGGAGAAGATTAGCATGGCCCCTGTGCAAGGATGACACACAAACTTGTGAAGCGTTCCATAAACCAAATGGAAAGGTAAAGAAGCAACAACAGAAAGATAACACATCAAAATAAACCAGTATATATCAGTTATAACCATTAATGTAAATGGCCTCAATTCACCAATTAAAAGAAACAGACTGGCAGAATGGATCAAGAAACAACATCCAACCATATGCTGTCTACAAGAAACCCATCTAATCCAAAAGGAAACTCACAGACTGATAGTCAAAGGATGGAAAACAATACTTCATGCAACAGGAACCCCACCCCCAAAAGCAGAGGTAGCTATTCTATTTGCAGACAATGTGAACTTCAAACCAAGAATGATTCAAAGAGATAAAGATGGTCACTACATATTAGTTAGGGGAAAACTTCAAGAGGAAGAGATAAAAATCTTAAATATAAATGCACCAAATTTGGGAGCACCCAGCTATACAAAACAAGCATTAACAGAAATAAAAAATCAAATGAGCAATAACACAATTATAACAGGAGACCTTATCACGCCATTGATATAAAGGGACAGATCAACCAGACAGAAAATCAGCAGAAATAACAGAACTGAATCACATCTGTGAACAAATGGACTTGATAAGACATATACAGAGTGTTCCATCCAACATCAGAATATCCATTTTTCTCAGTAGCACATGGAATGTTCTCTAAAACAGATCACATACTAGCCCACAGAACATGCTTAGTAAATGCAAAAGAAGTGAAATTATGCCATGCGTGTTATCAGATCATAACACCATGAAACTAGAAATTAATGACAAAAGAAACTGCAAAACCCCACAAACACATGGAAATTGAATAATACACTCCTGAGCAATCAGTGGGCCACAGAGGAAATTAAGAAATTAAACATTATCTACAAGCAAATGAAAATACAAATACAAATTACGGGGACCTGTGGGATGCAATAAAAGCAGTCCACAGAGGAAAATTTATTGCAGTGAATTCCCACATCAGGAAAACAGAACAAACATTAATAAACAACCTGATGCTACACTTCAAACATCTAGAAAAAGAAGAGCAAGTCAAGCTCAAAGCCAAAAGAAGGGAGGAAACTATAAAGATGAGAGAAAAATCAATGCAATAGAGACTAAGAAAACAATACAAAGAATCAATGAAACAAAGAGTTGCTTCTTTGAAAGAATAAATAAAATTGATAAGCCCCTAGCCAACCTAATTTTAAAAGGAAAAAAAAGTCAAATTCATGTAATAAGGAATGAAAAGGGTGAAATCACTACAGACTCTGTGGAAATACAGAAGACCATCAACACCTATTTTGCAAACCTCTACTTTCATAGGTTCAATAACACAGAAGAAATGGACAGATTCCTAGAAACATATGAAATACCAAAGCTGGGTCAAGAAGCTATAAAACTGCTGAATAACCCAATTTCTATTAATGAAATTGAAAATGTAATTAAATCCTTACCAACAAAGATGAGCCCAGGCCCAGACAGATTCACTGTGGAATTCTACAAGAAATTCAGAGACTTAATGCCGACACTCCTTAAACTCTTCAATGAAATTGAAAGGGAAGCAATTCTTCCTAACTCATTCCTAGAAGCAAATATTACTATATTACCAAAAGCTGAGAAAGACGCATCTTAAAAAGAGAACTATAGGCCAATCTCACTAATGAACATAGATCAAAAATTCTCAATAAAACATTGGCAAACAGAATGCAACAAATCATCAAGAAGATTATACACCACAACCAAGTAGGATTCATCCCAGGAATTCAGGGATGGTTCAATATACATAAATCAATAAATGTAATCTACCATATCAATAGAGCCAAAAATAAGAATCACATGATTATTTCTATAGATGCAGAAAAAGCTTTTGATAAGGTCCAACACTTACTCATGATAAGAACCCTATTGAGAATTGGAATAGATGGTCTTTACCTCAATACGATAAAGGCCATCTATGACAAACCAACAGCCAGCATCATATTAAGTGACCCCCCCAAAAAAAGCCTTTATCCTAAAATTAGGCACAAGACAGGGATGTCCATTATCACCACTCCTATTCAACATGGTGCTGGAAATACTAGCCAGAGCAATTAGAAGAGAGAAATAAAAGGAGAAAGGATAGGAAAAGAAGAAGTTAAATTATCATTATTTGTAGATGACATGATACTCTACATAGAAGACCTCCAAAACTCCATTGAAAGACTCCTAGATATAATAAATTCAGTAATGTAGCTGGATACAAAATCAACACTCAAAAATCACTAACAACAAAATCACTGAGAGAGAAATAAGAGAAGCCACACCCTGCACAATAGCATCCAAAAAAAAATACTTAGAATCAATCTAATGAAAGAAGTAAAAGATCTATTCAGGGAAAATTATAATATCCTGAAAAAAGAAATCGAAGAGGACCTCAGAAAATGAAAAAACTTCCCTTGTTCATGGATAGGAAGAATAAATATTGTGCAAGTGGCCATTCTCCCAAAATTGTTACACAGATTTAATGCAATCCCAATCAAAATACCACTAGCATACCTCACAGACCTAGAGAAATCACTCGTAAAATTCATTTGGAACGAGAAGAAACCTAGAATAGCAAAGGCACTTCTAAGCAGCAAAGGCAAGACAAGGAGGCATCACAATCCCTGACTTGAAGTTATACTACAAAGCTACTGTAATAAAATCAACATGGTACTGGAATAAAAACAGACCTGAAGATCAGTGGAATAGATTAGAAGATACAACTACAACTACAAACTCTCAGCCACCTTATCTTTGATAAAGGGGCCAAACACATTCACTGGAAGATAGTCTCTTTAATAAATGGTGCTGGAAAAATTGGCTCTCCATATGCCAAAAACTAAAACTAGATCCATGCTTATCACTATGTACTAAATTAAAGTCTAAATGAATCAAAGATCTAAATATTAAAACAGGAACACTAAATCTGTTGGAAGACAAAGTAGGTAGAAATCTTAAAGACATAATGGCAGGTAGAGAATTCATGAACAAGAATCAAACCGCACGCGAAATACTTCCCAGAATCAATAACTGGGATCACGTCTTATTAAAGAGTTTCTGCATGTCGAAAGAAATCTCCAGCAGAGTAAAAAGAAAATACACAAATTGGGAAAAAATCTTAGTGAACTGTCCCCAAAGGACTTTTGTCTAGAACATATAAAGAATTTAAAAAAATCAGATCCCCAAAATTCAAAGACCCAATCCAAAAATGGGCATCTGAGATGAATACACAGTTCTCAGATGAAGAAATACAAATGGCAAATACATACATGAAAAAATGTTCAACACCATTAGTCATTAGAGAAATGCAAATTAAAACCACACTGAGATTCCATTTCACTCCAGAAAGAATGGCCAGGATCAAGAAAATTACCAACAACAAATGCTAGAGAGGCTGTGGTAAAAAAGGAACTCTTCTGCACTGTTGGTGGGAGTGCAGACTGGTGCAACCACTGTGGAGGTCAGTCTGGAGATTCCTCAAAAAGCTGGGATTGGAAGTCCCATTTGACCCAGCTATCCCAATTCTGGGCATATTCCCAGAAGAACTGAAAACATCATACCACAGTGATATATGTGCACCCATGTTTATAGCAGCACAATTTGTAATAGCCAGATCTTGAAAACAACCTAAGTGCCCATCAACTGAGGAATGGATAAAAAAGATGTGGTATTTTTATACAATGGAGTATAAAGAATGATCACATTGAGTTATTTATAAGTAAATGGATGCAACTTGAGACCATATTCATAAGTGAAATAAATCAAACTCACATGATACCGTATAGTCTCCCTAGTGTAAGAAATGATAAGAGTACATAAGATTTTATGGTAATCATGGTTCTCCATTGTATTGCTTTGAAGTCTTATAATGTTTTCATTCATTGGTTGGAATGGTTTTATTTTGTTTGATTTTATTATGTGTGATGGTATGAACAGCTACTCTCAAGAAAACAAGACATTATGGCAGCCATTGCTAATTTAGTATCATCTTGCTGTGAAGTCCTACCATACTTCTGTTCTTGTTTCCACTGGTTCTATCATGTTGTGTCTTACTGGATTTTAATATGTGTAATAGTATAAACAAATCTTTAAAATGAGATATTCTAGTAGCTACTGTTTATTTTCTGTTATTTGGTTTTCAATGTCCTATAATACTTTCATTCTCTTGAGTGGTTTTATACTATTTTGTTATGTTTGATATTATTGTGTAAAGGTATGCTCAACTATTTCAAAGAAAAGAGACATTATGATAGCTACTGTTCATATCCGGTTTGTCTTGTTGTGAAGTGCTGTGTTGCTTTCATTGTTCTGTTCTGATTTGCTTTGTTCTGTTCTCTTTTGTTTTATTCTCTGTAAAATTAAAAAAAAAATCTGCAGAGCAAAAAAAAAAAACCCACATTAGAACTATAATGATCTTTTAATAATGCAAATCTGATTTTGCCACTACCTAGCTTATAAATCTTTTAATCCACTGTCTGATGTGTCAACTCCTTCCTGACCTAGCCCCTCATTAACTTGTTCAATGTTCTTTCTTGCCACTAGAAGTACTGAGTTACACATCTTTTCTTCGAGAAACCAGACTCTCAAGCTTGGGACACATTGTTCTGTCTCCAACTTGACTTCTTCCTATAAATGTTCAGGTGAATGACTACATGAGATTCTGCCTTAGGCAGAGCATTAAAATCTTATTCCCAAATAAGACTTCAGTACACACAAATACATACTCTATCTCAGAACTGTATCCTTGGAACTTGATCCTTTCTGTGCTCTTTTCATTAGTCAGACCTCCATACTTTCTAATGTGGGCCTTGCAATCTCATTTAAGTTTGCTTTGCACATCTCTCTCTCTCATTCCCTCTTTCTTCCTTCCTTTACTGATTTCTATGCTATGTATTGGTGGTTTACATCTAAACTAATCTGTCCACAAGGATAAAGCAAGTGAGCCTGTATTTCCAATGTTCCCTTTGCATGCTTGGTTCCTTAAATTCCATAAAGTGCCATATTTTTTGAAGAAAAAAATTACCATAAGGCATTCAGTTATTAATCTTTTAAATTAATTAATATAAATAATACTGTATTAATTACAATGCTGCTTATGTTCATAACCTTAGCTGTTAGGAGAGTTCATTGTTTCATGAGACTGGAGTCCCCTTTCTCTGCACAATTTGGAATTTTTTAATAGCTGCCTTTGTAGATAGTGCTTCCACTGGCTGTTGAGGGAATTTCAATATGGAGAGAAGGACAGAACAGTATCTTGGCAAATGAATACTGAGCCCCCGTAATTACAGAAAGTTTCCAAAATAAGAGAAACTGACCTAGCTACCTCTCAGGTACTCACTGACATTTACAACAGTAAAGGACACATACATAAATAATTAAAATGAACATGATGAACGCTGTGATAAAACTATCACCAAAGATCTGTATGACAAGATGGCAACAGCATGTGTTATCAATGCTATCAGGAAAGGAAAAGGTAAAAACCGCAAGTTTTCTTAAGAGCTCGTTTGGAAGTTCTAGCAGGGAAGCAGAGCTACCTGGATACCCTTGACCGACGAATTGGTCTGTGTCTATCCATGGTGGCCATCCTTTTTACCTGGAGCAGGTCTGGGAGGGTTGCACGCAGAACAATGAGGGAGGAAAGGGACACCTGCCCAGCCAGCCCGATCAGTGGACTCAACCTTGGTCATCAATGAGTGATAGACATTGCAGCCACATTGCCCTCACATTCAGAAACTTAACATTTCTGGAGTATTCTCTAACCACCAGGCACTTTGATAGGTTATATCACTTGGTCTTCACAGTGACGCTAGCATGGATTCTTTTTAGAACCTTATGTAGATAAGAAAACTGCAGGCTCAAAAATGCTAGTCTTCTAAAACTCATACTGTACAGAGCACACATTTTTAATCTTCAGGGCTGTATCAGTCAAAAAATGGAAGATCTAGCAATGCACTACTCTAGCAGCTGAATCATTTTCATTTTGTGTATGATTGAACTAAAATCAGAAGTTAAAAATGTCAACATACAGTGGAGGTTTGTGATGTTACGACTGGGTTTGTGAAAAATACCTGACTGGGTTTGCCACTGTGAAAAATACTTGACTATATCTAGTAAGGAAGTAATGTTATATGTATTTTTTCCTCTAATGATCTATATTTACCTAATCAGCTATCTAAAACTTATAAAAAAAATAGGAAACACATTACATAGTAAACAGATCACTTAATAAACACAAAGATGTATTTTTAAACTGTTGCCAATAAAGGCTTCAAAATACTTATCAAACCACTTAATTATATATAATATGAAAGCTGCAAGCATAAAATTTTAATAAAAACAAATACAGTAAATTGAAATGTAAGTTAAAAGAAGTATAAATCCTTGATTCTAAAAAGTAACAATAAAAATCTCAACTTGTATATGTTTTCTAGATTTAACTCAATGTTTCTAAAGCAATTATTGTATCTTATTCACAGAAGCAGTGTTACTAAGGATGCAGGGCGAGTGGACAGTAGTACTGATACCTTACATAAAACTGAAGTTTGAACTTCTACATCTTTTGTACTTTTTGTTTCACTCAGACTATGAACTTTTGACCATCTTGCATCCTAAAATATTTAACTTTTTTGAGTTGCTGCAAGCTTGTATATGTTGCATATGTTAAACTATATGCCTGAGAAAATGATGACAATACGATCTCAGCTATAATGCTGCTATGTATACACTTATCAACTGGTATAGCATTACTGCGTTCTTGAAAGATGTCTGGAAACATAGGCTATATAACACCACAAGTGAAATGATCTGAGATTTAAAGTCAGAACTTCAGTGGATGTAAATAGAAACCC
Organism: Hydrochoerus hydrochaeris; assembly: GCA_004027455.1. Taxonomy (NCBI): domain Eukaryota; kingdom Metazoa; phylum Chordata; class Mammalia; order Rodentia; family Hydrochaeridae; genus Hydrochoerus; species Hydrochoerus hydrochaeris. The sequence continues at coordinate 151,824 of PVLA01004900.1, forward strand.
TTGACAGGCTAGGAATATACTGGGTATGTCTTAAAATTTCAAACAACTCTTTCAATGCAGTCTTTTCCCTATCCATTATTTCAAAAATGCTTGAGTTACCACTTGATAAACAGAAGTATGATAAACTGAAATTTTTTAAAGCAGCGATTCTGACTATTTTTAAATTGTGTAACAGTAAGAAAAGTAACTTTACTTTTTTTTTTGGTACTGGGGATTGAACTCATAACCTCGTGCTTGCCAGGCAGGCGCTTAAGCCATTGAGCTAAATCCCTAGCCCGGTAATTTTACTTTTTTACCCTAGACATATCTGCATGTGTTTGCATATATTATATGTCTACCAAAACTCATTTTTTCATAAAATGATGCCTATTCATATATTAAAAATATTCATTAAAATGTTGTATTTTCCTATTCCATTCCATTTCATTCTTTTAAAAATCTGGCTACACAAGAGTACAAAATTCTCAACAAATGATAATTTGTCTTTGAAGACATGGAAGTACTTATTGCTCTGATTTAATCATTATATTGTACATATGTACTGAATTAACTCAATGCATCATTAATGAAACATATTATAACTAAAAATAAAAAGTAAATGCTAGCTACACTCCAATCAAATGACTTCAGCATCAACTAAGTGGGTCCCTGACTGCAACTCCAGTGATTCTGCTCCCTTCTCTCTACTCAGTTAAGGAAAATATCTTACAGTACTTTACTGTCATTGTGATGCTCTCTGGTGGTCTGTCAGTGAGAGAAGTCAAAATTGATTTCTTCTCCTTTTCCCAATGACACAAGATTTTCAAGAAAAAGCTAGAAGTTCTCAATGTGACAGAAGTAATGTCACTTGCCTATAATATCAGCACTCTAGCAGGCTGAGGCAGGAGGACCAGGGTACAAGGCAACACTACCCATTGTCTGCATCTTAGTTTCTATGAATGCTGTCACCTGAATTGTGCAGGGCACAAACTGTGCACAACCCATGCAGCGATGCTTTTCCTGAGCCCTCTCCAGCCCGGTAACTCAGCTTTTTAGGTTTTCTGGAAAGTACTGGCACTGTCATTTTCACAAGGGGATTGTGAAGTATACCAGAAACCACAAGACAGCCATCACCACCAAAACAGAAGAACCTTTACGTTTGCAGGAGAGCCCTTAACATGACTAAAAGCTAAGTTTTTAAAAAGATAATGTATCTTGGGCAAGGAAGAAAAGAATTTGAGTACTGGGAATTTTGTGCTTATTTTTAAATTTTACAAGAGTAAATTTCATAATAAAATTTTGTAATTGCCTATTTCCAGCATCTAGAACAAAAACAGCAGGAGCTCGGGAAATATTTTCTGATTTCAGTTAAAGATTACAGTGTAATTTAACTATGACTTCACATAGGAAACACATTTTCTTTTTATAATATGGTTTTATATTATATATTCAGTTTTAAACTGTTATTATTTTGTTCCTATTAAATTGACATTCATTCTGAAAAAAAAACATATTTTAAATATAACCACGTAAATCATGATTATTATAGTTGTTGCAATTTGTCTTATTTCAGTGACTCACAGACTCTGAGAATAAAGGGTTCCATCGCCCTCTTCTGGTAATTTTGTTGGACTACATTCTCCAGGAACATAGAACCAACTGGAATTCTCTCTTCTACTTTAAGGAGCAGAGAGGTTTACTTATGATATAAATTTCTGAATTTCCTAAAAAAGTACACACACTTTTGTCTTCTGCTACACATACGGTTTCTGCCGTCCTTTACATTTATACCTCAGAAATGTAATCCTTTCCTTGCTATTTTACAAAACATTGTAAGCATCCAAATACTACAGTAAAGGAATTTTTCTGAAGGTTACTTTCTGTACTAAATGGATTCACAAAGGCTTTGGTAGATGGAAATAACTCAGCATGGCTGAGTATTGTCAGTGATTTCCCTCAAGAGAAAGAAGTCAATAGTCTAGGAATTTCAGAAGTTAATGACATTAGTCTGAACATTTTAAGCTTTTAAATGTAATGAAACAGTCTTTCCTTTAAAACAGTCTAGATCTTATGCAATAGACTATCCTCTTTTTCTTACAACACAAATACAGTCAGGCCTTCATATCTGCAGTTTTCAAACCAGGGAAGCAACTAAGAGCAAATTGAAAATATCAGGGAAAACAGAACTGTCTGTAGTAAACATGTGTGGACTTTTTTCTTGTCATTGTTCCCTAAACAATACAATGTAACAACTATTTACATAGCATTTACACTGTATCAGATATTACAAGTAATCTAGACATGATTTAAAATATGTAGGGAGCTGTGTGTGGGTTATATACCAATACTAAATGTTTTTAAATAAAGGACTTGAGATTTGCAGATTTCAATCTCTTCAGGGAGTCTTGGCAGCAATCTTCTGTGAACACTGAGGGATAACTTGGATACCAAAGGACCACTTTTAGCTTCTTTGTAAAATGAGCAACATGTAACATGCCACCATGAAAAACTGTATAGAGAATACTATGATGGGGAATTGAGCTCAAGACAATGGCTCCAATGATAGAAAGAAATTTGAGAATATGGTATTAGTTATTGCTAGAACATGAGGAATGAGGTTTAAAGTCTACATGTGCCTTAGCAGCATTCAGAGATAGGAAATGGTACTGTCAAACATACTGCATTTGAGGTGTGCCAGGCGAAAGTTCAATGGGTTTGAGGATATGGAGCTAAGCAGAGAGAGGACTATAAATTCTCAATGGTTAAGTAGCAAAATTAACTTGGATGAGAATCATCAAGACAGCATTTAAAGTGTGAGAACAAATGAAGGTAAGTCTGGAACTCTTATCATTTAAGTTTACCCTCATCTCTCTCTTAACAGAGAAATTCTATTGTTATAAACTTAGTTCATATTTGGTGAAACTGAAAATGAGTTAGAGTCCATTTCATGGATCAGAAAACTAAGGGTCTAAGAGATTAAGTGAATTTACTGAATGCTCTTATCTGTAGAAGTGAATGAGAATTCAGGTTTAATTGCACCAAAGGTGTTCCATCATACCAAATATTCTCTTTCTAATACCACTTCTCCTTCTGCTTTGCAATTCTTCAGAGAACAGGAAGTAAAAGATTGTTCAATAATTGTTTGATGGCAATAGATGTTTTTCTTCATATCATAAAGACCAAAATGTTATATTTCCAGGAATAATTTTCTAAGTATATAGTTTGTTATGAAATAAGACTCCAAATTTACAATTCAAAACATGTTTCTTGCAGCCAATTCTGTAACTATGAATATCAAATAGCAATAGTATCAAAGGAGAATGTTTATGATTTCAAACAGTGAAACAGCTGTAGTTATTTTTATGGTCTTTTAAAATCTTAAACAGTGGAGAATGAGTTTCATTAGTTAATTCTACCATTTATCCCATAACACAGTTCTGTAACTGCTTAGTGAAAAAAAAAGCAAGGACTAAGTGATTTCTCTGAAGTACCTGCTTGGTTTGGCCGCTGCCAGTTCGGAGACTTGATGGTACTGGTGGTGCCCACTGGCTTGAAGGCAGCAGCTGCCGTGAGGCTGGCCACCCCTGGTCTGCTGGAGCTGGTGCTCTCCATGCTCCCCAGCCCACTCCGAGATAAAGCTGTAGATGAAGCCAACTGTTGAGAAGGCTCCTGAATATTACTGCAAAGGAAATAAATACAATTAAAACAGGAAAAAAAAGGGAAATTAAAAAGAGGCAGCACTTGTTCTATAGCTTGGGAATTCTCTTTAAAAGGTGTGCCATGAAAAATCGGGCTGCTGAAAAGCTTATGTAAGCATTCACTTTAAGTAATAAACTAATTCCTTTCCCCATCCTATCAAGATTTCAGAAGAGCCAAGTGGATTAAAATAGTAAATTAGGGAATCCCTGATAATCTCTGAAATGGCACATTTCTCCCCTTTTCACCATTTCTCTGGTTATTTTATGAATTAAGTTTCTCTGACAGCCCATCAAATATTTTCACATGCACACTCACTCAGTAAATATGTAAATACCAACGATAGGCCAGATACTGCACCATATGGTGATAAAGACAAGACAATATCTCTACTTAACAGAATGTCTAGAGACTGTACTACCACAATTTTTCAACTAGTCACCTGCTTAACAGGAGGTCTTATCTGTCCTAGTTTGGTTTAGAATCATATGGCCTATGTTACCAAGTCACTTGTTACTTACATTTGTATAAATAACAGAAAATAGTAATTTAGGTTGCACAAATGGTGTAACATATGCTTTGAAAAGCTACAATAAGGAAGTTATTTTTTCAAAAATACTAATAATTTCCCTAGTGCCTCCTGAATCTTAGATGACACCTAACACAAGTAGGTGTGTGACTCTGTTCTTACAAAGGTCAGTTTGCAAGTTGACCCTTGAATGGCATGTAGGAATTTAGCTGATAAACAGTTCCCTGCAGTGATATAAAATGTCCTCTGTTAAGAGTGGCTCATGGGTGCCTAAACTGTTTCTAGAGATAGCATAGTTTATACTGAATACTACTTCCCTTGTGAGAGTCTGAAATTTAGGTACAAACTTGGCACAGAGTGTCCATGTAACACCCGCCCCTCCAAAAAAAAACTTGGGTCCTTGGTCTCCAATGAGCTTGCTGGAGGAATTTAGCATATCCACGTGACTCCTGAGTGAAGACTCTTAGAAGTTTGAGCCTCCTTTTTTCTAGGCATGTCCCATGCACCTTTTTACTCTGTGGATCCTGCTTTGTATTCTTTCACTGTGGCAAATCATAGTCATGAATGCAATTATTTGCCGAGTCCTTTAGGTTAGTCTAGTGAAACACAAAACTTGAGAGTAGTCCCGGGGCACTTCAACACTAAATAATTTTGAGAAATGAACTATAAATGCTTTAACTTTCATGAAATGCTGCTTCTTATGCTTGTCCTTTCAAGTTCAAGTGAAACAGAGTCATCATCTCTTATTATTTCTGATCAGTTTACTAAGAAACCAAACCCTGCTTTATGTGGAAAAATACAATGAAATGTATAATACTTTAAAAATTTTTAATCATAAACAAAAAGCATAAAATTGCTTGCTTAATGGGAATGTTGAGAACAACTATCACTAAAAGCAACACAAGAAGCATTAATGGAAACAATTCAAACATTATTACATTATTGCATAGTTTTAAGAGCTCTGTAACAAAATTATTTTCCTTTTCCAAGTCTTGGTTACCTAAATTTTAGATGAAGATAATAGTTTGTTGGTAATATTTCCATGAAACTTAAATAGGAAGATTATGTATGAAGTACTTAGCCTACTCTAAGGCACAAAATATAAATATATGAAAAGGATGACTGATTTATTCAAATAAGAATTATTTCCAATATTTTTGTTCATTACAAATTTAAGTAATTCTTGTTCTAAGATTAAATTCCTTGTGATGATTTGTTAAAAATAACTAATAATCTAGATAGTCACAGTTCTAAGAAGAAAACTATAACCAAGCCATATTATAAGGTATAAGTGAAACAAAAATAAAAGTTAGAAGAAAAATCATCATCGTTTGTTAGTAATCTAAAGGAATTAAACCGTAATTCCAGAGGAGTTGCCAGACATACTTAACTTAGAAGGAGAGCAAGCAGGACAATAGGAATTGAATGCTAAGCCCAGTGAAGTCTGATTATGGTAGGATTGGGCCATGGTACGAAAAAACTCAAGAGACACATGAAATCAACCCTCACAAACCCGACACATGGATTCACTCAGGAGGCTGCCTACTGTGTGTCTAATGCCAATAAACTGAATCTACAGACTTGGTGCAGGAAAAGGAGGTGCTTCCTAATAGGAAAACTTGTGTAAAGGAAAAATTCTGTTCCTTGTAATGCTTTTCATGAAAACCTTGGCATCCAAAGTTACTTAATTAACTCTAGGCAAAGGATGGAAAGACTATAGAATGGATGGAACTATTAAGAGGTGGGAGGTCAAGGCATAGCTCAGCATGGTGTTCAAAGCCTTCTGAAATAAAGTCATAATCTACCTGCCTGATCATATTGCCTCTCACTATGTCACAGGAACTCCACTCTAGCCATTCCTATTTTCTCTTCAAAACCGCATGTCTTTCAGGCTTTACATACTACATACCTTCCGTTCCCTCTCTGTACCCATTCAAACCCTATTCATGATTTACAGAAATAACAATATTGCACTGTGTTCCATACTAAGCAAGTAACAAATACTATTTAGAAGTAGAGCCATTCCTTTTAACTCATGGGACTTATTAATAGAATTAAATATAATTTTACACTGATTTGTAATAACTGTCTCTAAATTATTAATAGAAATTTCTTTATGTAACTTATCTCCTCTACTACATTGTAAACTACCTAAGGTTGGGAATTTACTATGACTTTGGGTACGTAACTCAAAATTGGTAAATTTCCTCATTCATAAAATGGTGTAGAAATGCTGCCTTACTACAAGGTTAAGAATGAAATTAAATTCTAGGATACTCAGCACAATTGCCAGCACGGAGTCCTTAAAGCAATGAAAGGGACTGTATTATTATTTCTAAATCCTGCATCCAGTTCAGAGTTGATAGGTGCTTGTACTAAATAAACACTCACTTAACTTTGCTGCTATACGTGGGTAGTTTTGAGTCTAGGATCTTAGTGCCCGATATAATCTTACTTTGTCAACTCAGTTTTAGAGTTGTATAAGTAGCATTTCTTAGATTCCCATGCAATAAGTATAAAAAGCCAAAATTTTTAATTTTGACTGTAGCCTTTGAACACAGGTGTTTTAGTTACTTCTGCATCAGTGGGATAAACTACCCAAGACCCCACATCTTAGCCTCACAGATTTAGTCCACACAGGATGGCAGAGGGGCTTGGTGGGGAAAACAGTGTTCAGTTCATGGCAGCAAAAAAGCAGAGAGTGAAGGAAGAGTTAGAAGGAAGAAATCTCCTTCCAGGTCAGGCCCAAGCACCCTCCTCTTCTGACCAGGCCCCACTTCCTAACCTCACCTCAACTCTGAACTGAAGAGCCTGGTGCCTCCAGGATGAAAAAGCCCTTCTCTGCACACATGAGCCTCTGGGGGTCACTGTAGAGCAGTGATGTAGACCTTTTAGAGCTCTCAGTGACAGGTGTGCCACAGGCTTGCCATCACTGTTCTAGGTCTAAACTACCACAAGGAGCTTGCATGCATTTGCTCCCCCAAAGCAGGAGGTTTCAATCTTTCCTAGATAAAATGTGCTTGAAGCAGATTATAAAAAATTATAAAACTAAGCTATAAGCAAGAAAGCTGTTCCATTTTTATGCTTACATTCAGGACTGATCAACAGTTCAATTTTCTTTCTTTTTTTTTTTTAGCTTAAAGAGAAAAAACAAACATAAAAAAGGTAGAAATAATACAGAATTTCAAAAAAGATAATAAGAAATCACTAGTTGATAAATTACATATTGGCCTCTTAGAAATAGTTGTTCAAGTTACAAAATTAAAGCATACAAAGTAAACATTCAAACAGTGAGACTGTAAACAGCTATGCATGTATGAGTCTCTACATGTATTTCTATCCTTTCTGTATTAGAGGGAAAAACAAAACATAACAAGACAAAACAAAACAAATTCCTATAAAAATATGAAACCAAAGTCATATAAAACCACAGTACAAGGTGATCTACAACGGTTACTATGCTGTCTCTAATTATCTTCAATAGGATTGTCTATATCATCAAGCATAATTGAATATAGCAGTATAATTGAATATAGCAGTACATAACAATGTTAGTAAAAATAAAACATTGTCGATAGTGTAAAACTTCAAAGGCAGGTAATAATCAAGTCAGAGTAGATATTCTAGTGAATCTTGTCATCTTTTTACTCTCAGACTTAATACTATCAATCATAACAGTTTTGAATAAAATCTGTCAATACAAAACAGCAATCTAACAAACCAGGTTCAATTAAGATCAGTCATGGTAAAACAGTGTAAGTTATACAGAGCTTCAGATTAAATTAATAGGAAGCTAAAGTTGATTACCATACTATATCCTGCTATTTTTGAGATAACTGTCTGTGCCCTCAAATTTAGTACAACTAGACAAACTGGAACAGAATATAATCCATCTAAGCAGAGTGGTGTGAGTAATGTGGGTTTTAAATCCTGGTACGCTATTAACAATATCCTCTGCCTTCTTTTTTTAGGCTATTCCTCCCTTTCACTCCCACAGGGTGCTGCGCATTTTGGGTCCCACCAACTCCCTCAGTTTTTAGATTGGGGGGGGGCAACCTGCTTTTTACCTAAGTGGTCCCGAACTTTCTCACTCCTGAACTTGACCTCAAGTTGTATTCCTTTATCTACAAAAGCCTCAAGGTTTTCCTTCGTTATACCTGAGTAGTTCTCTATTTCACATAAGTATCCTGTTTTTCCAACCTATCTGCAGGTGGTGGTTGAGTTGGTCCTGTTTCTCTCAGGCTCCCTTGTCACACAGAGCATTGTTTTCTCGTATTTGATTTTCAGTCCATAAACCCTCTCTCAGGTTGATTATAGTTCCTATACGGACCATCTCAATGGACCCTAACTCCTGCTCTACCCTGCCTTTTTTTTTTTAAGTGTATCAAGGCCATCTATGTTAGAGATTATAACCAACCTTTCTGCCTCATTTCTGCTATGCTATTTTTCTGCCATTGTTTGTCTACTTTTCTCCTTCATTCTACTTCCTTGCCCCTTTCATTGAGGCCTTTCTGCCACTGTTCCTAAAATCCTGGTATTTTTTTTTCTTTCTCTCTAGAATGTCCTTCAGTATTCTCTGTAGGGTTGGGATTGGTGGTCACAAATTCCCCCAGTTCCTCTTTGTCATGGAAGCATCTTGTTTCTCCATTAATTTCTACTGAGAGCTTTGCAGGGTACATCAATCTGGGCTCGAGATTATTTTCTTTCAGGGCTTGGAATACTTCACTCCAAGCTCTTCTTGATCTGATGGTCTGTGTGGAGAAGTCAGCTGTGATCATGATGGGCTTTCCTTTATAGGTAACCTGTTTCTTTTCTCTGATGGCTTTTAATATTGTTTTTATATTGAATTTCTGGTATCTTGATTATTATATGTCTGGGTGTAGATCTGTTTTGGTTGTAGGTGGCTGGAGTTCTGTATGCCTCACATAACTGAATATCATTTTCTTTTCCCATGCTTGGGAAGTTTTCCTTAATTTTTTCCGTGAATAGCCTTTGTAATTCGCCTGTTTTTATTCCTGCTTCTTTGTTCATGTTTCTTATTCTTATAGATTCTCTTGTTATCTTCTAGCCTTTGTATTGTTACTGCCTGTTTCCTTGTTATTTTTAAGAGATCTTTCCTTTCATGATCACACATTGCAAACTTGTCTTCAAGTTTTGATAGTCTATCCTTAGTTTCTTTTAAGGCGTTTTGCCAGCTTTCAATGGAGTTTTTAATTTCCTGGTAATCTCTTTGAATCTGCTTCATGTATTCTAGATTTTCTATATATTCTTTATCGAATGTTTCTCTCCTTCTTTTTGTGTTCCTCCCTTCTTCCATCTGTGTCTTCTTGAGAGGTGCTTAGCATTTCTTTTATTAATCTACTTATATCTTGCTTTACCTGATTTAATATTTCAGTTTTGAGCTCGTATACAAGGTCCCGAAGATATCTCAATGTCCATTGAAGCCATGTCTTCTGATGTTGCAAGTTTGCTGCCCTCAGTCTCTTTTGTTTTTCCCTCTCCTGGATCAATGTTCTTAGGGTTTTGGGCTGGGGGCTTTTTCTTGTTTCTCTCTCTTGTCATGCTTTTGGTTTCTTCCATACAGGTGTATATTGGAGGTCTCAGCCCCTTTCCTTGTTGGTTATGGTTCTTCTGAAGCATGCTGGTGAGAGATTTCTGCCCTCTCCTGTTTGCTCTTGTCACTGAGGTGTAAGCAGGGACTGGGTATGCTGGCCCCTCCCCACTGGGTCAGTCAGACTTCAGGGGCCTTAGTGTGTGCTAGGTGTAGGAAATCAGTTTGGGATGACTTATTGGGTCCCGGCCAGGGGCATGACCGAAGCCAAGCAAATCCCACAAATCTGCTCTGGGGAGGGAGCAACCAACTGAA